>ML858782.1:23190-44204 GCA_009831015.1 Picea engelmannii | reverse complement strand
GTCACAGATCCCGCTCTTTCCACAGCTTCACGTTTGATTTCCCTGATCGCCACTGTGTCCTCTGGGCACTCACTCTCAAGGCCCACCTCTGAAACGTTTTCGCCGCCAAAGTTGGAAATATTTAGCCTCGGCGACTTTAGTTTTGGTGGTTTCTCCAAACCCTTTTCACGCACAAACAGAAACAGACATAAGCGCATTTCAACACTTCGTAAATTTTGTTTTCTAATCTGTTGCCAGTCTTATATGTTAGGTTGAAAGCACTACCCGCGTGATATTATCCTGTGCGTACTTCACAGATATTTGATCACTGAACTTTACGCAAAGAATGCTATCTCCAAGCTTGTCTTGCGTGTCAAAGGAAAAGAAAGAGTCAGAAAAATATTATTACAAAATTATATTATTTTTGAGATGTAATCGGATTCGATATGACCTGATATTTGTGCAGTGCTGGAGGATTAACGAAATTGATATATTCATCGATACTCATTTCACGCACGTCAACAGACACAGCAGACGTGAGAGCAGCAAGACACAGAAGCAAAAACAAAGCCATGAAAAGGGAAAACAAACTCCTGGAATGGCAATATGAATAACCAGAAATCCAAAGGAATATATTACAATTCCATATAATGCTACCATTATATATAGTCCGGTTAGTTCATTGTATCATGTTCTTCTCGGATGAAATATCGCATGTAAGTTGAACTTTTAGATCCAGAGGAATCGTGATCTAAGCTTATCACAAAAATCTAAGAAATTATTGGTACGTTACATCTGAATTAGCTGTATCATATTCAAAATAGGATTTATATGCTATGATTATCTCATCAAACTAAGCAACAAGTAGTGCATCTAGTTGGATTGGGATTGGATTTATATAGTAGGATTATTTCCTAAAACTAAGCAATTATTCGTGCATTCAGATGTATTAAATATTGTATTTATTGATAGCATGGAATTTTAAACAATAAATTATATATATTTGAGAATAAATTTATATTTTTTTATTCAAATAATAAGTTTAATATATACATAAATAATTTATAAATTTTTAGATTACATTTCTATGATTCATGGATGATAAATGGGTTATACTGAACCCAAAATAATTAAGAGAATATAAGCCTTGACCTTCCGATGATAAATGGGTTACACTGAACCCAAAAGGATTAAGAGAATATAACCCTTGACCTTCCTAACTAACGGGGAAGAGATCTCACTTCTAAGTATTCTATATATAATATTAAAAAAAAATTAATATAAAAATAAATCATTTTAAATTTATTTGAGTTCCATTTATATTTTAAATATATTGATCTTTCCTTTTTTAATTTTTTTTTTGGTGACTAACCAAATGAGTGACTAGTAAGACACTACTCTCAGAGTCATGTTATTACACACAAGGTAAGTAGCTTTGTGACTTCACATAACTAAGTGCCTAAACACTACATTTCATCACAAGGGTTTTGAATTTTTTATTTGAGTTCCATTTATATTTTAAATATATTGACCCCTCCTTTCTCAATTTTTTGGATTTTGTATTTGATTCCCATTTATATTGTAAATATATTAGGCTCTCCTTTGTCATTTTTTGTATTTTTTTAATGGCATTCATTCATCAAATATATGGGATTGTTCTTTGTCATTCCTTGGATTTCTTATGGTATTTATGGATTACATTTTTTTTAATATAAAGATGTTAATTAATTAGCTTTATAAAGGTTTGATTTTTATAAATAAAGAGTTTTGAGGTAATAAATGGTTAATAATTTTTAATTATTGTTTAAAAAATGATTTAATAGCTTGATGAAAAAATAAATTAAAAAATGAATAAATTTAACTATATTTTGGTTTATATTTTGTTAATTTTGTTTTTGTGCTTGAAAAACATTAAGAAAAACTTTTCAATATCACCATAGTTTTGTTGAGTTAAGAGGTTAGGAAGGTTGGTATTGTGACAAATATTTTGAAAATGTGACCTAATCTCGGTATAGGATGGACAATCTAAGAGAACATTCTTTTCATCTTCAACCTTCTTATTGTCACAAAGTTGACACACTCTTTCATCCCATGGTATTTTAGGATTTGACCAACTCTAAGTTTCACTATGGAGCTCGTCATAATTTGTTCTTATCTTAGCAATGCTTATTTTTTTCTTTACACTTGTCAAAACATATAGATAATTTTGATCTTCTAGATTACAATTGATTATGTCCTTATAATACCTTTATTTTGTTTTTTCCTCTAACTCTTTATCACACCACATTTTCTCAAATTTTGATTTGATGATATTTTTAATAGTATCTTTATTCTGCAAAATGATGTCTTCCATGATTCCTCAATAGTTTATCCAAGACGTGGAATCTTTATGCCATCCTCGCTTGAGTCGATGGTGGTTACGACTCGATTTTGAAGCAATTTTAGGAAGCCTCTTGTCTTCCATGTCATTTAACTTGTTCTTATACATTAGGTATCTAGTCATAGTCGTGCTCTCAATGGGGGAGAGGCTTGTTTCTAAGGGGAGGATGGGATAAGGCATATTTCCTTTAATTTTGAGATTATAGGTTATAAAATTATTTTATACTTGCACTATATTTCTCTAGGATTCACGATACAACCCCAGACTTCACATCCATAAAAAATAACAAGTGTAACAAGAGTCTCAAAGAGGAGTTTCTTCTTATCCCAAATCCAAAGATCAGATGATTTACAATGGTTTTCAAGCCCATAATTGTAACATCCCACTCTACTGAGCACACTATTATTGACTTATTCTTTGGGGACACTTGCTTGCAAGTGATCTGGGTGTGGAACACTATGATTTCATTCAGATTTTGGGTTATATATGTTGATGTGGAGGTGTTATAGTTGCTTGATTATCTATCTATCTATCTATATATGTGTGTGTGTGTGTGTTAACATGTTATTTTGACAAGTCGTCTTGAGTGTGTAGGACACATGACAGGTTATGGATGCCAATGGCATCAAGGGGCTCCCTTGGACCCAGATTGAGTCAGGGAGTGGATTGTATTGTTTGAATCTTTCATTATTATGCACATATGATGTATGATGGATTTTAATATGATTTATATATATGGATTTTGACATTGTTTCTATCAGTGGATGTAGACTTGACGATGATTGCTAATCCGACTCACATAAGGAGTAAAGGGGTCTTTCACAAAAAAATAGACATTGAGGGAGAGGGGTGGCAACATCCTTGTCACATCCTACTAGCACTCCAACCGTGGTTAGAAATGTAGGTTAATGATTACCTAGTTGGGTGGTTCGCGATGCCATGAGGGCAGACTAAGACAGTCACTCACATAGATTTATAAGGGGTGCACAATAAGGCGGGGCCCTTATTCCTTAGAAGCCCCTAGTCCCTCACAAGGTCGACCAAATGGAGTTTTGATTCCAAGGGGTTGGACAAACATCCAAAAACAAGTCAACGCGAGTGACACCCTTGGAGCATGAGTTGCATCTTGAAGGGAACGTTGCACATTTGAAACCCGAGTCAATAAAAATAGGTGGCCTAGAAAACACTGGAATGATTTGACCGTGATGGATTAAAATAATTAATTAAAAAAGGTAGAGTATTAATTATTAAAGCCAACCATAAATTTTAAGTAAAGGGGATAATTAAATTGTGACATGAGTAAAGATTGAAGGAAATCTATGGTTACGAATTAGTAAGTAAGAACCTAAATAATTGATAAAATACACAAGGGTGCATGAAATTATTAAAAAGAAACCCTTGTTCAAAAATAATTCCAACTTGAGAGAATGGGTTGTGCATAGAATAGAATTTGAGTCATTTGAGTCAGCCAACACTAGCCTCACTAAGAAGACTCCTAATCCAACCCTAACTAAAACCTAGTTAGGAGACACCCATTAATTAAGGGGATTGGGGAAACTAAGAGATAACTAAGAGAAAGTTTAGGAACACATGGGGAAATGTGAGGAAGGTGGCTTTAAAAAAATAATAAAATAAAAGAGAAATTGCTTGTGCAACCTTCGAGAGAATGTGACACCTGTAGTGGATGAATAATCCTCGAACTGAATTTCTAAAACTTAACGAATTATGCATGAGGGACAAATGTCCGTGAGGGAGAATGCTATAAAGAAATGGACGTAGAAGGGAAGGGTATCAGACCCTGGGAAGGCACTATTATGCTGCCAAATTTTTTATTGACTATGTTTTTACTTGTTATCTATTTATGCTTGTGCTTTTTGAGTCCACTGTCTGAACTCCCAATTTTCCAAAAATCATGAACGTTATGCGTATGATATTTAATATTCGTTGGTTGTTGAAAAAACTGTGGGTCAATTATCATGTGAGGCCTTAAGTGGCCACCTTCAATCTAGCCAAGGAGATTTGGAGAATCAATCAGTCTTGTGAGGTATTGACAAAAGTCAGAGGGAACACACAACCTCTGTGAGTCAAACCAAAAGTCAATACGAACGAGATGCTATGTAAGTCTAATGCAAAAATCAGGGGGAACGTACAACCTCTGTGAGCATAGATAGTCTAGTGCAAAAGTCAGAGGGAACGTACAACCTATGTGAGCATAGACATACTAGTGCAAAAGTCAGGGGGAACATACAACCTCCATGAGCCTAGTCAAGTCTTGTGAGCTTTTTGTCTCAAAGAAAAAGTCAAGACAAGGAAATGTGAAAAATTCTTCTAGGTCTTCATGATGAGCTATGAGCATTCCTTAGGGACTGGCAACCCCTAAGTGAAATAACTCTAGCAGTTGACCATGGTTAAGGATAACTAGATGATCACATTCCATGATCCTTATCTGCATAAGGTTACATAACTTCTTGTGATATATTGATCCTGTCAACAAGTTAATGATCGTGTGCAATAACTAGAAAGAACTGTGTGGATGTGGATGCTTGAAGAATACCCTCTTTGCTGAGAAGTAGCATTAAAATGTAAAGTAACTGCCAAGAATATTCCTCAAGCAATTTCAAGCTGCACCCTTAAGCTACCCCCTTAAGCTGCCCACTTAAAGGTTCCCCCTTGCCATCTATCCCTTGCCTTAACCGCCCTCCTCTAAAGAAAGTCGACCACCTCTCCTAGCTAAGTCGACCACCTCTCTAGCTCCTATCCTAAGATAAGGAAAACCTAACCTAAAATATTTACTATTTAAAGAGAGGGAGGCACCCTCTTCTCATTCATTCTTGACATTAGTTTTTATATATTAGTTTTCTTAAGAGTTCAGAGCTAAGGTTATTCTGAGAGAGAAACTAAGGTTATTCTGAAGGAGAAACTAAGTATTTTCTGAGTAAGCAGCTTATGATTTTCTGAGGAAGCAAGGGAGAAACATAGGCACTTCTATAGCAGATAATTTCTATATTCTAGACAACATCTAAAGACTGTTTTGGGTAGCATATAAGATACTGTTCTATAGTAGCCATTTGATTCTATTCTGAGAGTTATTCTGGACAATATTTGAAAGTTATTCTGAGCAACAATAGAGGCACTTCTGTAGCTGTTGATATTTCTGTTCTGGACAACATTTAAAGGTTTTTCTGGACAACAACTCAAGGGCATATTTGAGTTAGTCTTAAGGGCACTTTTGGGACAGTAAAAGTTACAACACTAGCTACAGTTCTGAGGGCAGATTTGAGTAGAGACTCATAGATATTTAAAGACACAAAGACATCAGTAAGTGTTACTGGCTTATCTCCTTCTAAGGAAGTCTTGTACTGTCATTGTACTTGTTGACTGATAATATATCACAAAGAAGTTTGCTAGGTTTTCTTCCCCTTAAGGGTTTCCTGGGATAAATATTTGTGCACTCTGTGAATGTTTCTTTCCAATGTTTCTTATGCTTTAGATTATTTGTTAAAAGTAAAAGAATACTACTGTGAACTATTGTTATCTTTTTATGCTTGAAATTTAAATCCAAGCTTGTGGAAAGAGTGAAATCTCTCCCTTGCGAGAAAATCTTGGAAGCTATTGTGTTCTGGTTTTCATGCTTGGCCCCTTTGTGGCTTGGGGGGATAAGGGGGAAGAAGAGTACCCCTAGAATTTGTTGGGAGGTATCTGTGAAGTCTTTGTGATTAGTAATAAAAGGAAAGGAAGGAGAGCAAGGCCCAAAAGGACATCTTCAATGCACATGTTTCATTGATTTCTGGTATTTATAAGCTAAATTTATTTATTTTATGAGAGTATCAGTACAATAGATTGATAGAGTCACTGTAGAATCATTGGAAGGTATAAATGTCCAGTGTTACGTTTGTTGGCAAACAAACAATAGCTACAATGTTATATTTTAAATCTTCCCTGTAAATTTCAAATGTTTTTCGAACTCTGTATATTTGTCTGATTCTACTTGTTTAGTGAGAAATATGTATTCATATAGCTTATGGTTAAGTCTGTTTTTATCTTTACCTGAATATGTTGAACAAAGTTTAAGGGGATTATGTTAGTATATTTGAAATGTATTGCTCGTTGGTCATTTGTATGTTAGTTGCAATTTGTTTCGTAAGCCCTTGTCGATTTTCAGTTAAAATCCAAATCAATTCTATTGATGGGTTTTGCTGCCGAGAGGTGTACGAGACTCAAACTTGTATCATAACTTAATGTTAAGTTTACTTTATTTATTTTCTATCAAATGGTGGATTCTCAATGGTGGTTTACCCAAATTTTTGTGTTCCTGTGATGTAAATCTTTGGCTACCCCTAGTTATTAGTAGTGAGGAACCCCTGTGCCATAGTATCTTAAAAAAAATCCAACTTTGGGATCTCGGGATGTCTAGGTGAATGTCTCCAGAATTATAACCTTTACTTACTTCTTTCCTGGGCGTTAGCCCTTTTTCCTAAAACAAAGTTAAGCTTGTGACAGGAGCCGAAACCTAGAGCTAATCCAAAGGGGAATTATTTGAGACTCTAGAACTCCTACGTTTCAGAGGTTCTTCAAACTCAACGATCCCTTCTCCTGAAGTGTTAACCGACCGAAGTTGGTCATAATACAAGTTGAACGACAATTTTAAGTTACCCTACCCGACTGCCCTCCTTCATTGAATTTTAATTGCTTAATCTAATAGCGGGTAGGGCTTCTCCTCACTTGAGTTTCTATGATGGAGATACTCTCGAGTGTTCGAAACTCCAGGAGTTTCACCTTTTGTAACCATCAATGCATTTCGTCCAGAGTGCCGAATTTCTGACCCTCCAAACGACTCAGACTTTAATATCTAATGGTCCTGGTTGTGTTATAGATCTACGGATCGCCTTTACTTCTGAAGTTAGGAACTTCGATGTCTTTGCAGCCTTTAACCCTTACCTTTAACTTAGTCGGAGAGATGAATCTTATTTAACTCAGAGATCAACGACCTCTATACCTTTCTATGATCTACAACTAGAAATGATTTCAGAGATCTGACTCTTCAGAGAACCGTGTTTACTTTGGATTCAAATCTCCTGGAGTGACATACTTCCGGAGCGACGTGGCTTTTGATGTCACTGTCGATGTGGCATTGGCTGAGTGGTTTCCACGTGTCACTTTGCTTCATAACTTTTGTACATAAAGTGCCAACTATACCTTGACACTTGTCACTATCTAATATTACCATGTGTCCTTGTTGACATGATCTTGCTGACGTGGACTAGGATGATGTGGGATCTCATTGTGTTTCCATGTGTCTTACTTCATGATTTTTGGGTTTCGACCTTTAGGTATTTTTTTACAAGTTCTGGACTTCTTTTCACCAGAGTGGTCAGCACTGAAGTGGTCAACAATGGAAGTGCTTACACTTTCATTCCACTTGGATTTCATCCAAGGAATTTGATCGGTCTTGGATCAATGGTCCAGATTCATTTTAGGGTTTGGGACTCCGGGTTGTTCATTGTTTCCAATTCCCTTTTCTCCCAAAGTGAGATTCCCCAAAGCTTAAACCTCGAGCATCTTTACTTTATCTAACTGTCTGCCTTTAACCTGAAAATATTAACAGATCCAACAGCTAGAAAACACTCACTAATAAATGATGTAGATCACTTCGGAGCTTCGAGACTTCGAGGTTCTTCCCTCCTTGTCAATTATTCTGAAGGGCCTCTCTCCTCCCTTTGTATGACCGAGAGCTATGACCTCGGCCCAGTTCCTTGAGTGATAATCAACGGGTTAATTTGACGGTTGTGATTTCATAGATCTTGAAGATCGATGGCTTGGGGAGGATTGCAGAGCCTCGACTAACATTATGTTAAAAACCTCTTCTGATTTCCACATTTGAAACTGCTTGATAATAGTGTGATCGATGCCAACCATTGATCTGTTTGTATGTTACGATCAATGACTCGTGTGGATTGCAGAACCCAAACTAGTGCGATAGTTAACTTTACCCTCCGATCCCGAAATGGCTCCCCTTCGTTGATCTACCCTTTCTTAAATCCGATGGTCGAGACTTAATCGGATGTTGATCCGATTACCCTCCTCTGTAACTCCCAGATTTGATGGCTACTAAAGCTTTCTCTTGGTTCTATGGTCTTGACCCCTCCTTGAACTCTGCAGCCCTATTGCTCTTGAGATTTGCCTTGATTTGAACTCCATCGCTCTTAGTGCATCCCTCCTGAGATTTAGATGCTATTTGTTGAGCGTGTACTTGTGCCTCCCCTGTGTATGTTCTCACTATCTCTCCTGAGCTTGTACTTCCGAAAGTTTTGACCTGTGCTCGACTTGAGAGGGTCTCTATGCACTTCGGGTGTTGTATCTTCTAAAATTTGGGCCTTCAAGGAGCCATCTACGCACTCTTGGAATTGAATCTGGAGGTGTTTCATCGTGTTACTAGAAGGGAAGCTTTAGGCTTCTTACATAACTTAAACTCTTTCTTAGAACAAACTCTCTCTCCCAGTTACAGATTATTTCTCCACCGTAGCCAAGTGATTCAATTGTGTCATAATGGTAGATTGTAGGTTAAAAGGATTTTGTTTTCTATTTAAGATTATTGTCTTGGTGTATTTGAAATGTCTTCCTATCCTTAATGAGTAAGGTGATAAGGTATTGAAATAGTATGCAATGATGTTTTATGAAGTAACCAGGCTACCCGATTTTCTCAGTTTACAAAAGGGTAGTTAAGAACATTGTTTGTATAATAAAATTTTTGGAATGAAATGAGATTATGGGAATTAGACACTTCCTTGTTCCTCATATCAGTCTCCATTCTTAAGACCTTAAATGGTCAAGATCAATCAGACGTATCCTAGACTTGAGCATTGATTATGTGTCTTGGAAGTCCTAACCTTGCAGGATAGGTTAGGTGGGTGGTTGTATTTCATTTTATGTGAAGTGACACACTCCTTCATGCTTTAAGTAGTATCTAAATCTAGTTTGCAAATGAATTGAGAGAAGCAACATGTGTTTGCTGATATATGTTATTATCATGAATTTGACTGCAATTGACTGAAGTATGTTAATATCATGTTTCACTTATTCCAATGATGTTTTGTCACGTTTCTCCTGTTTTGATGATGCTTATTAATGTTTAAAAAATAAATAAATAAAAAATCAGATTGTTTCTGATGTATTTATATTATTGAACAGAGGGGTTGTTACATATGGAATCAGAGTGGGTTCAACCCTGTGACATTGGACCGTTACACCATCCGTTGTGTTAAACAAAATGACCGAATTAAATCACTAATAAAAATATGAAATGATCTTGCATGTAATCATGGTTAAAGAGCCCAAGGAAGGTAGACGACGTGGTGTTGGAGGAAGAGGTGTGACACCTCCAATAACATCCATGGATGAAAGGTCTAACCCCCAGAAAGAGGGGAAGAATGTTGAGCAAGAGAAGATTGTCGTGGGAGATGTAGTAAGTATGATGAGATCCTTCTAGAGGATGTCATACGCGTTGATCAATCACATGGATAGAGATGCGGGCAGAGCATTTGTACCCAATGAGGGTTCACAACGTGCCCCATCTAGTAGTGGTAGCTTACAACGAGAACTCGAGAAGGTGAAATTTCCTGAGTTATGGGGTGCCTCATACGACTTAGCCCCTGAGGCATGGTTGGAGAACATGGCGATGTGATTCTCATTTCGTGATTACACCTCCAACATGAAAGTTTGCATGGTGGTATTTCAGCTAAAGGGGAGTGCTCTTCTATGGTGGAAGATGCTCCTGCCTTAGCTAAACAAGGTCGTTGAGGATGTGTCATGGGAACTATTCGAGGAATGGTTTCGGGAAAGGTATTTGTCCAAAGAATTCACTGAGCATCAGCTTGTTGAGTTCAACGCCTTACGACAATGCAGTCATATGGTGCCAGAGTATGAGTCCAGATTCATGGAGCTACTTAGGTATGCTCCACATCCAAACACAAAGAAGTTGAAGGTAAACAAGTTCTTGTTTGGCCTTAAATCCAACATTCATGTGAAGGTGAGGATATTAATGCCTTAGACTTTGCATGATATAGTTCAGAAGGCCCTCATAGTTGAGGAAGAGATGAACGGTGGGGGTCAGGGAAATACTACCTCTAGGTAGACATCAACATTGGGAGCACATCAGCATCTGACACCACCCAAACATACTACAGGGCCTCAAATTATGCCTAGAGGACCTATGTTTGCGACACCACATTGAAATACTCCTTAATAGAGGACTCCTTACATAGGATTACAACAACAACAACGTCGACCACAAAAATAGTTTAGGCCTGTTCAACAGAACAAACCAAAATCACATGCTGTTAGACCAACATCTTCTACTTCTGGGACCAGGAGCATTGAACCGAAGACTGGATGTTGGACATGTGGTGAGCCACATTACCAGCGAGACTGTTCGATTGAGAAGGCCAGAGAAGCCAGATCATCAGGACCCACTACAGTTAGAGATTTGGGAAAGGCCCACATGATACATGCAATAATGAACAACTGCCAGGCTGAGCATCAATCCACTGTTCTAGAGATGTCAGGTATGATCGCAGACCAAAACTACAGTGTATTAATAGATCCAGGTGCTATAGAGAGCTTCATCTCTAGTGCAACACTGAAGAGAATTAAAGTAAAGGCAGTCGAGTAGGATGAGTTCAAGTATGTGGAAATGGCATCGGGTGACAAACAAAAGGTTGGAGGAAAGGTTACAGGGTGTAGCCTTAAAATGGGAGACTTTGTAACAAAGGTAGATATTTATGTCACGATACTAGGATCGTATGACATAGTGATTGGTATGGATTGGATGGAATCACATGATGCGATACGTAACTGTAAGATGAAACAATTAAGTTTGACGGATTATTTGGGACAAAGTAAAGTGATTGAAGGAAGAAACCAGGGAGTGTCCTTAAGGTTCATTTATTCCCTACAATTGCAGAAGATTATGTGCAAGGGATGCAAACTATATGAAATCTTAGAATTGAATGAAAAGGGCGAGGTGGAAGGACTAGAAAACCTTCCTATAGTGCAAGAGTTTGCAGACATTTTTCTAGAAGAGTTACCCAGTTTACCGCCCGAAAGAGAGTTGGAGTTTACAATAGACTTGAAACCGGGAACTGAACCTATTGCAAGAGCTCCTTACCGGATGTAAATTCCTGAATTATAGGAGTTGAAAATGCAATTGAAGGAATTGTTGGACTTGGGACTTATTTGTCCAAGTGTGTCACCTTGGGGTGCACCAGCTATTTTTGTAAGGAAGAAGGATGGATCGTGGAGACTTTGTATTGACTATCATCAATTGAACAAAGAGACAATCAGGAACCAATATTCGTTGCCAAGAATAGATGATTTGTTTGATCAGATGAAAGGGGAGATGGTATTTTCAAAGATTGACTTGAGATCAGGATATCACCAATTGTGGATTAAGGAAGAAGCTATTCCTAAGACTACTTTTAATATGGGATTTGGACATTATGAGTTTATAGTTTTGTTGTTTGGATTGACAAATGCCTCAGGGGTATTCATGAGTTTGATGAATGTGGTGTGCTGTGAATTCTTAGATACATTTGTTCAAGTTTTTATTGATGACATAATGATTTATTATTGGATGAAGGAAGAGCATGATGAACACTTGAGTTTGGTCCTGCAGTGCCTAAGAGAAAACAAACTGTACGGGAAGCTATCAAAATTCTCTCTTTACCAATCTAAGATTCACTACTTGGGACATATCATATCTGGCGAATGTATCACTATGGATCCAATGAAGGTGGAGGTTATTATGAAATGGTTAACACTGACAAACGTACATGAGGTACACAGTTTTATGGGTTTAGCAGGATATTATCGACGATTTTTCGAACGATTTTCGAAGATAGCAAAATCAATCAAAAAATTGCAGAAGAAGAACAAGAAGTTCTTGTGGACTGAGAAATGCACAGAAGCATTTCAAAGGATTAAAGAGTTGTTGACGACAACACCAATACTAAAAGTCCCCGACATGGACAAGGAGTTCTTGGTATGCACAAACACATCCAAGGAAGGGTTAGGCAGAGTTTTGATGCAAGACGGTCGAGTGATCGCTTACATTTCATGGAAATTGAGAAGGCATGAAGAGAACTACACAACACATGACCTAGAGTTATTAGCTATTGTTTACGCCTTGATAGTATGGAGACATTATTTGATTGGATGAAATTTTGAATTAAAGACAGATCACTGTGGATTGCAACATATTTTTACACAAAGTGACATGAATGCAAGACAAAGGCGTTGGTCAGAATTGCTTAGCGAATATGACTTTGAGATTTATTACATTAAAGGAACAATGAACCGAGTGGAAGATGCGTTGAGTAGGAGGCCACACATATTTTTGGTGTTACCTCTTAAGATGAATCTTCGAGAAAAGATTCTAACTTTACAAATCGATGATGACTGGTATAAGGAAGTTAAGAAAAACATTGGACAAGATATCATGATGGTACTGAGGTATAAAGGTTTATTCACTAGATGACGATGGATTATTGAGATTTAACAGAATAATTTACGTACCGCCTAACGATGAACTAAGAAGTTTGATCTTAAGTGAAGCGCATCGAGAAAGATACATGGTGCATATGGGAGTCATGAAGACAAAGACAGATCTTAAGCCTTTGTTCTTCTAGAATGGAATGAAGGCATACATAGTTAGTTACATGGAGATATGTCTAGAATTTATGCAAGTGAAGGCTGGACATATACATCCAACAAGATTTTTATAGCCACACACTATTTCTGAATTGAAATGGGAATTCATTTTGATGGACTTTATTTTTGGATTTCCAGTAACGACAAGAAGACACGATTCAATTTTTTTGATAGTTGAAACTCTAACGAAGAGTGTACAATTTATTTCAGTGCGTACGACATATCAGGCACCAGATATAGTTGGAGTATTTATCAACAAGATCGTGAGATTACATGGATTGACAAAAGGAATCATATCCGGTCAAGGATCGGTGTTTACATGACGGTTTTGGATGAGTTTCCAAGAGGCCTTGGGAACATGATTAAACCTTAGCACAACTTATCACCCTGAAATAGACGGGAAAACAGAATGGACAAACCATATTTTGGAGGATATTGTGTGTAGTCATATAATTGACCAACAAAAATGTTGGGAAGAATTCTTGCCACTAGTAGAATTTTCATACATCAACAATTAACAAAGTATGATTAAGATGGCATCGTTTGAGTTTTTTTATGGGAGACCATGTCAGACATCGTTGAGTTGGGATCGACTTGAGGAAAGGGTACTGGTAGGACTAGACATGATTCAAGAAATGGAAGAACAAATGAAATCGATAAGATAGAGAATTAAAGAAGTGCAAGATCGACAGAAGAGTTATGTAGATGCACATCATGTTGACCATAGTTATGAAGTTGGAGATAGAGTCTTCTAGCAGGTAAAACCGCATAAGAGTTCGATCAAGTTTGGAAAATGTGCTAAAATATCTCCTAGGTTCATGGGACCCTTTAGAGTAGTGGAAAAGAAGGGACATGTGGCTTATCGACTAGCCTTGCCTAGTACTTTGAGGCATATGCACGATGTTTTTCATGTATCTGGTTTGAGACACTATATTAGTGACCCTTCACATATTATTGACACGAGTTCCTTGCAGGTGTTGGATTAGGGTGCTCTCATGGCGGAGCCAATCTGCATTCTGGACCATCGCATTTGACAACTACGATGATGAACAATCGATCAGGTCAAGGTACAGTGGGACAATTATAGTCCACACTCGGCTACCTGGGAGGACACATATGAGATGCGTCAACAATTCCCTTACTTGTTTGATATATTATAAGTATAGATCTATATCAAATACATTTATTTATTTGTTTTTTCATACTGTACAAACTTTAGGACGAAGTTTAAAACAAGAGGGGGTGTATGTAACATCCCGCTCTACTGAGCATACTATTATTTACTTATTATTTGAGGAAACTTGCTTGCAAGTGATCCGGGTATGGAACACTGTGATTTCATTCATATTTTGGGTTATATATGATGATGYTGAGGTGTTATAGATTCTTTATTTTATTGATATATATATGTGTTAACATGTGCTTTTGACAAGTCGTCTTGAGTGTGTAGGACACATGATAGGTTATGGATGTCGGTGGCATCAAGAGGCTCCCTTGGACTCTGGATTGAGWCAGGGAGTGGATTGTATTGTTTGAGTATTTCATTATTATGCACATATGAYGTATTGTGGATTTTAGTACGATTTATATATATGGATTTTGAYGTTTTTTTTGTCAGTGGATGYGGGCTTGACGATGCTTGATAATTCGACTCACATAAGGAGTAAAGAGGTCTTGMAAAAAAAACCAGATATTGAGGGAGAGGGGTGGAAACATCCCTGTCACAGCCTACTAACACTCCCACTGTGGCTCACGTATAGTTCTAAGGGGCGCKCAATAAGGMAAGGTACTTATTCCTTAGAAGACCTTAGTCCCTCACAAGGTTGACCAAATGGAGTTTTGACTCCAAGGGGTTGGACAAACTTCCAAAAACAAGTCAACGCGAGTGGCACTTTTGGAGCAYGAGTTKCATCTTGAAGGGCACATCGCACATTTGAAACCTGAGTCAATAARCATAGGTGGCCTAGAAAACACTAGAAAGATTTGACCATGATGGATTAAAATAATTAATTAAAAAGATAGAGTATTAATTATTAAATCCAACCATAAATTTTAAATAAAGGGGCTAATTGAATTGTGACATGAGTAAATATTGAAGGAAATCAATGGTTCAGAATTAGTAAGTAAGAAACTAAAGAATTGATAAAATACACAAGGGTGCATGAACTTATTAAAAAGAAACCCTTGTTTAAAAATAATTACAACTTGAGAGAATGAGTTGTGCATAGAATAGAATTTGAGTCAACCAACCCTAGCCTAACTAAGAAGAATCCTAATCCAACCCTAACTAAAACCTAGTTAGGAGACACCCATTAATTAAGGGGATTGGGGAAACTAAGAGATAATTAAGAGAAATTTTAGGAGCACATGGGGAAATGTGAGGAAGGTGGCTTTTAAAAAAAAAAAATAATAAATAAAAGAGAAATTACTTGTGCAACCTGGGGAGAATGTGACACCTGTAGTGGATGAATAATTCTCGAACTAAAATTCTAAAAATTAACGAATTATGCATGAGGGATAGATGTCCGTGAGGGAGAATGCTATAAATAAATAAACATAGAAGGGAAGGGGATCAGACCTTGGGAAGGCACTATTATGCTTCCAAATTTTTGATTGACTGTGTTTTTACTTGTGAGAGTTGGGACTCGAGGCTTGTGGAAAGAGTGGAGGCTCTCCCTTACGAGGCAAGACTGAAAGCTATTTTGTTCTAGTTTTTGTGCTTGGCCCCTTTGTGGCTCGGGGGGCTAAGGGGGAAGAAGAGTACCTCTAGCGTTGGATGGGAGGTACCGATGAAGTCTTTGTGATTAGCAAGCGAAGGAAAGGAAGGAGTGCAAGGTCTGGAAGGACATCTTCAATGCAAAATTTTCATTGATTTATGGTATTTATAAGTTGAATTTATTTATTTTACGAGAGTATCAGTACAATAGATGGATAGAGTCACTATAGAATCATTGGAAGATATACATGTCTAGTGTTACGTTTGCTGGAAAACAAACAATAGCTACAATGTTATATTTTAAATCTTCCCTGTAAATTTCAGACGTTTTACGAACTCTATATATCGGTCTAATCCTCCTTGTTTAGTGAGAAATATGTATTCATATAGCTTATGGTTAAGTCTTTTTTTATCCTTACTTGAATATGTTGAAATTTTTTTAAGGGGATTATATTAGGACATTTTAAATGTATTGTTCACTGGTCATTTGTAGCTTAGTTCCAATTTGTGTCGTAATCCCTTGTCGACTTTCAATTAAAATCCAAATCAATTCTATTGATGGGTTTCACTGCTGAGAGGCATACAAGACTCGAACTTGTATCATAAATTACTGTTAAGTTTACTATATTTATTTTCTGTCATATGGTGGATTCTTAATGGTGGTTTAACCACATTTTTGTGTTCCTGTGATGTAAATATTGGGCTAACCCTAGTTGTTAGTAGTGAGGAACCCATGTGCCATAGTATCTTAAAAAAAAACCAACTTCGGGATCTCAGGCTATCTGGGCGAAGGTCTTTGGATTTATAAACTTTACTTACTTCTTTCCTGGGCGTTAGCCCTTTTTCTTAAAACAAAGTTAAGCTTGTTACCAGGATCCAAAACCTAGTGCTAATCTAAAGGGGCACTATTCGGGACTCCAGAACTCTGATGTTCCGAAGGTTCTTCAAAATCAATTCTCCCTTCTCCCAAAGTGTTAACCAACCAAATTTGGTCATAAGACGAGTTAACCGAAATTTGTAAGTTACCCTGCTTGATCGCCCTCCTTCGTTGACTTTTAACCGCTTAATCTAATGGCAGGCGAAGCTTCTCCTCACCCGAGTTTCTATGGTGGAGATCCCCTCCGAAATTCAGAACTCTGGGAGTTTCAAATTTTGTAACCCTCAATGCATTTCCTCTAGAGTTCTGAATTGCCGACCCTCCGAAGGACTCAGACTTGAATATCTAACGGTCCTGGTTGTGGTCCAGATCGACAGATCTCCTTTACTCTGAAAGTTAGAAACTTCTGGGTCTTCACAACCTTTAATCATTACCTTTAACTTAGTTGGAGAGATGAATCTTATTTAACTTGGAGATCAATGGCCCCTATACCTTGCTCTGATCTACGACTAGAAATTATTTCTGATCTACGACTAGAAATTATTTCAGAGATCTGACTCTTCGGAGAACCGTGTTTACTTTGGATTCAAATCTCCTGGAGTGACATACTCCTGGAGTGACGTGGCTATTGATGTCACTGTCGATGTGGCATTGATTGAGTGGTTTTCACATGTCACCTTGATTCATAACTTTCATACCTAAAGTGCCATAGACCTGGACACTTGTCACTATCTAATATCGCCATGTGTCCTTGTTGACGTGATCTTGCTGACGTGGACTAGGATGACGTAGGATCTCATTGTGTTGCCACATGTCTTACTTCGTGACTCCAGGGCTTTGAACTTCGGGTATTTTTTTACATGTTATAAACTTATTTTCGTCGAAGTGGTCAGCACCGAAGTGGTCAACAATGGAAGTGCTTATGCTTTCCTTCCACTCGGATTTCATCCAATGACTGTGATCGATCTTGTATCAATGGTCCATATTCATTTCGGGGTTCATGACTCCTATTTGTTCATTGTTTCCATTTCCCTTTTCTCCCAGAGTGAGATTCCCTGGAGCTTAAACCTCGAGCATCTTGACTTTATCTAACCGATCGATTTAGATGCTATTTGTTGAGTGCATACTTGTGCCTCCCTTGTGTATGTTTTGACTATCTCTCCTAAGCATGTACTTTCAAAAGTTTTGATCTCTTCTCAACTTTAGAGGGTTTCTATGCACTTCAGGTGCTATATATTCTAAACCTTGGGCCTTCAAGGATCCATCTACACACTCCTGGAATTGACTCTGGAGGTGTTGCACTGTGTTACTAGAAGGGAAGGTTTAGGCTTCTTACAAAAATTAAACTCTTTCTTAGAACAAACTCTCTCTCCCAGTTACAGATTATTTCTTCACTGTATCTAAGTGATTCAATCATGTCATAATGGTAGATTGTAGGTTAAAAGGATTATGGTTTCTATTTAAGATTATTGTCTTGGTGTATCTGGAATGTCTTCCTATCCTTAATGAGTAAGGTGATAAGGTATTGAAATAGTATGAAATGATGTTTGATGAAGCAACCGGGCTACCATATTTTCTCTGTTTACAAAAGGGTAGTTAAGAACATTGTTTGTATATTAAAAAATTTGGAATGAAATGAGATTATGGGAATTAGACACTCCCTTGTTCCTTAGAACAATCACCAGTCTTGAGAGCTTAAATGGTCAAGATCAATCAGACGAATCTTAGACTTGAGCATTGATTATGTGTCTTGGAAGTCGCAACCTTGTAGGATAGGTTGGTTGGGTAGTTGTATTTCATTTTATGTGAAGTGATAGACTCCATGCTTTAAGTAATATCTAAATCTAGTTTACAAATGATTTGAGAGAAGCAAAATGTGTTTACTGATATATGTTACTATGATGAATTTGACTGCAATTGACTGAAGTATGCTAATATCACGTTTCACTTATTTCAATGTTGTTTTGTCATGTTTCTCCTCTTCTGATGATGCTTATTAATGTTTAAAAAAAAAAGAAAAAAAATCAGATTGTTTCTCATGTATTTATATTACGTAATAGAGGGGTTGTTACAATAATAAGCTTTCCATCCCCCAATAATCCTTGTCTCAATGCTATAATTCCAGTTGAGCTTGTGGTGAATATCAATTCCAAGATATTTGTATGAATTCACTTCCTCCAAGTTGTTGTTGTCATATACAAATTTATCATAAGTGATCTTATTGGATTTAATAATCATGACCTTAGTCTTATCAGTATTAATAATCATACCCATATTGAAGCAACAATCCTTGAAGATTTTTAGTTGGTTTTCAAGATCATGGGGACTCCTTACCATAAAAACAATATCATCTACATAAAAAAAAAATAAAAAAATTATGACTATTTTCCAAGAAACCACTTTATTATCTCAAATTACTATTTCTTCTTATTATTTTAAAAATACTTATTCTTATTTCTTCTTATTTCTCTTAAAAAAATTATATATCAATATTTAATATTGGAATGTATGATAAAAATTATCTCTCTAAAAATAAATGATTGTTTTTATAAATACAATGTTAAAATAGATCTACAAAATAATATTTTTTTTACTCATTAGAAGTTTTCTATCTTCAATTAATATTAATTTTAATATTTTGAAACATCACATTTATATTTACTGAATATTTAAAATCTTCATTGAATATTATTATACATATTTTGAAACATCATACTTATTAATTGTTTTTAACATACAATGTTAAAATAAATCTATAAAATAATATTTTTTAAATGATTAGAAGTTTTCAAATTTCGATTAATATTAATTTTAATATTTTGAAACATCACATTTATATTTACTTAATATTTAAAATCTTCATTAAATATTACTATAAATATTTTGAAGCATCATACTTATTATTATTTTTAAAAAATATTTCGAAGCATCATTTTCAGTCTTTTTTACTAACATTACAAAGGCTAAGATGTATCTTAGCTTGGCCCTCTCAAAAAAAACTTTCAATGTGTAAGATGTTAAACAAACAAACACTTTATATAGGAGTTTATATATAAATAAGCATCATTTTTAGTTTTTTTTTACTAACATTACATAGGTGAAGATGTATCTTACAAAGCTTGCGCCCTCTCAAAAAAACTTTCAATGTTTAAGATGTTAAACAAACAACCACTTTATTAAGGAGTTTATATATATATATATATATATATATATATATATATATATATATATATACTTTATCTTAATGTTCATGTGATCATCTCTATGCCATTAAAGATATTTAATGATATTTTATTAATATGCATGGTAAATATTTACTAATGTAATATAATAAATTGATAAATATCTATTGTAATTATTTTCATTATTCAATTTATTATAAATATTGAGATAATTCCTTCTTTTATGATAAAAAAATACATATAAATATGACAATAAATTCAATTTATTATAAATATTGAGATAATTCCTTTTTTTATGATAAAAAAATACATATAAATATGACAATAACCATTATTTGTGAAATTACATTTTCTAAATACCAAAAAAAACATGGTTAACTAACAAAATTAGCTTAGACTCCTCTAGTGTACATGTACACCAATTTTAATGGTGTAAAAAATGCTTTATAATGTTGTTATAGATTATCATGAAATTAACAAATGTGTCCATTGTTTTTCAACTTCTTGGAGTATTGAGGATGGGACGCCACTTCTAGATATAATTGACTAACAATGCATACCAAACTTTATAATAAAAAGATATCAAACTAAGGAAACATCCCATACTCGTTAGGTTTTACTGTTATGAGAATATTTGTTAGGGTTACACCTTAACCCATTTAGTTATGAGTAGCTAGGTTGTTAGGAGTGAGTTAATTAATGTACAATGGATTAAATTACAAAGGGGACAATTATACTTTTACAATGACTTCATTTTTTCTAGCATGTCAAAGCTCTACCCTAATCCACTCATTTTTTTGAAATTCTAGCAATTTGGGTGTTCTTAAAATGGGTTAAAACCCTAAGCGTGAAGTTCTATGGTAAAAGTTTCCATCAATTAAGTGGAAACATGTGAACATTTATCAATTCTTGGAATACCAATAAAGGGAATACTGCTATGCATCATTGATATTCTCTTTCTACTTCATTTACTTTATGTGGTTTGAAGTTTCTCAGATAACTGTTCTTAATTCCTTGTTTCACATATACAAGTATGCTACAAGTGGTATTAGAGAACTTTCTTCTACCAACATGCACCTAAATTTTGAATAATTATTTTTAAGCTAGAGACATTTTCCAAAATCTATACACACAAATATTTGTTGATAAATGAGTAAAACTATAGTAGGTAAGAAT
>ML858780.1:0-10561 GCA_009831015.1 Picea engelmannii | reverse complement strand
GAATAATTTCTGCTTCATGATTTTCTTCTTCTTCATTGGAATTTTCTTCTTCAGTGTCATCTCTTTCAATCCTTGGATTAGGACATTCAAATTCAACATGTCCCACTCCTTCACAATTAAAGCAAAAGAACTAACCTCTATTTTCTTCTTTGAAATCTGAGATGTTGTAATTTGCTTCAACTTCTTCTTCTTCTTATTTTGCTTCTTCCCTTTCATAAAGGTCTTGTAGCTTGTCCCAAATATCTTTTGATGATGCACATGATCCCACCTTGTATTTCACTAAATCTGTCAATCCATCTAGGATGGTATCTATTGCCAATTCACTGTTCCTTTTGCTTCCTTCTGAGCTGCAGTCTTTGGTTTCTTCAAAGCATTGTATCTTGAAGCAACTGAGAACCAAACATTTGCCCCAAGAGCTTTAAAGTAAGTTTCCATTCTATTACTCCAATATTCAAAATTGCTTCCATCAAATGGTGGAATCCCATTTGGAATTTTGTCTTCCATTTCTTCTTAGGATCTTCCTTCCAGTGGTTAAACTGTACTGAATGTAACCTTATCTGATACCAATTGTTGATACTAAGAGGGGGGTGAATCAGTATCAAGTACAATTTAAAACATTTTTCAACTTATACTTAAATGATTCAGTTATATCCAATGAGCAATGAACAATAGTATAAGAGTTACACCAATACACCACAATACACCATGCACAATATATGAGAAATAATCAATAGTTATTGTTCAAGGGAAGTAATGACTTCGAAAGGTAGCTACAAATTCCAAATGTAAAGGGAGGGATAAACCTCCAAGAGGAAGATACAATCCTCCAATATCAAGAGATATTTTAACTCTCCATCCTTGCCCCTTCCGTCCACCCAAGAATATATAAGAGATTATAAAATTTTACATTAAATCATCACCATCAACCAACCATCACATAGAACCTGCTAATGCTTCCTAAGACTTCTTCAATTTATGAAATTCTTGAATTCTTGGAATAGTAAGATCCTATAGATAATATTACTCAATTTATTCTCTGACACTTTTCCAAGTTTCACTCCTTGAATCCTCCCCAAAAAGAAGTTATAGAGAGAATGGTAGATCTTGTTCAATTCTGGTTTATTCAAGAGACCAAACTTGTACATAATGCCCCATGCTCAATATTTAACATCCGATTCTGAAACTCACACATAAGAAACTAAAGTCCGTACTATTTCCAATTCAATTTGTACCACTTCATTTGGATTCTCTATGAAGAAGTTATGACTGTTTTACTCGGAACACCTGTTTATTGACTAGCTTCAGGACTCGTAAAAAACCCTATCTTCCACAGAGTGTATCTCCATAATTATAGTGAATCAAGAGATGAAAATTTTACCATAGGTACCTTGATATTTCTTCTCAATACCGTATAAATTTCACCATTTGAATTGTTCTAGAATTTTTTTTTATAGCAAAAATGGTAAGATGACTTGGAAATAACATACCTTAGAACACATCACCAAAAGACTTCATCCTCCCTTGAAATCTGACCTTCTTTACTTCTGATTTCCTCTTAAATTAGAATTGTGTGTCAAATGAATGTATAATGATATTTATTTATACCGTTTATGTCACTTTCTTTTAACATTAGAGGTGGATTAGAGGTATAGTTACCCGATCTTTTCTCTTTGCTTTCTTTATATTAGTTTTCATATGTTTAGGGTGGTATAGAGAATTGATTATCTTTTAGACTGTTATTCACTATGTCTACATATTGAACTCTGGTGTAGTTAAAGGGGGGTTTTTCCCTCTAGAAAATAGTCCCCAGATAAATTTAATATAAAAAATGGAAAGATTACTCATTTTGAAGAAGAAAAACATAGTTGTAAAAACCTCAATGTCCATTGAGTATAAATCCAAACCTGTAATGACTCAAGACCTGAAATTCTTAGTGTAGATTCTTTTCTATATCTTCTTAAACAAATCCTTGTTTCACTATTGGAATCATTCTACAAAACATTTTATATAAAAATTTCCAAGATGACCTTCAAAGAAAATCCCTAGAACAAATCTTCACAAGACTTCATCTTCCTTTGGAATTTTTCCCTTCTTAAGAGAATCCCTTAGAATTATATTGCACACTAGAAAGAAACCCCAACACCTTGAGAACTCCTCAAACTTGATCTCTTCATTGGTTTCACTAAAAAGGAAAATTTTTGTCTTATATTTATAGTAATTCTGTTGCCAAAAAATTAGTTGAGTCAACCTCAATTTTCTAGCTTGGTTGCCAGACAAAAAAATTCATATCTCTTCATTCTTAGGAAGTTAGAGGGACTTACATATACCATTGGACAGGTCTAGGGATAATATTTCCAATTGTATAACTTTTCTTCCATTTGAGTTAGTTATGTAGGGTAAACATTCCCTCAAAGATAGGGTATCCAAATTGACCAAAAATAATGCTTTCAACAATATCCATCTTGCAATATTTATCTTGGACATTTGTAGGCTTGTAATATTTTATCTTAGATATATTGTGGGATCCTTTTGTGTACTACTCAAATTGGACATGTGGAAACACCCACATTTTATCTCATCCCATGAGGGACATGCTTAAAATCTATGCCATAAGGGGAACACTTTGTAGTTCTATACACTTATGTCAAGGCTCCTTCAAGGATTCTTTAAGTGGACACATCGTCATCACTTTTAGGGGATTCTTCAATTTTCTTTGACATTGACTTTTCCTCATGGCTTGACTACTACATGTTGGATTCTCAAGGCTTCTTCTCTTAGCTTCATGGCTTCAAGGCTTCAAGGCTTCTTTACTTGGATTCATGGCTTCAAGGCTTCAAGGCTTCTTTACTTGGATTCATGGCTTCAAGGCTTCTTCACTACTACATGTTGGCTTCTCAAGGCTTCACCAACATGTCTTCAAGGATTCTTCTCTTGGCTTCATGGATTCAAGGATTATTCATATCTCCTTTTTCATTGCCACATCATTATCATCACTATTACATCCTTATCATTACTTCCACATCATCATCATTACTGCATTTTGACATCAATGACAACATTTTGTCAACAATATCCCCCTTTGTCATTGATGGCAACACCTTCTTCCTTTTGCAGTGATGCATGCTCACTCTATCCATCACTTTGTTTCTCTCCCCCTTTGACATCAATGACAAACATGTCATTTTTTCTTATCATGTGACTCCATCTGTGATCAAAAAATTATTTCTCTCCCCTTTGACATACCGAATAAAGAGTTGCTCCTCCTCTGGAATTTCATGATTCTATTTCTTATTCCGTTGCTCCTCTTTTCTTCATTCTTTCATCCACTATCATTTAACTCATTTTTCTTATCCCTCTGTCATCAATGGTTCCTCCTTTTGACTGCAATGATATATTTGTGAGCATATTTCCTTTTAAAAAATTCTCTCCCTTTTACTATGCTGACTTTCCCTTAGACTGGGCCATTTCCTGAATCTTTATGAAGTAGCTTGCCATGTGCTCCTATATGATTTACCAAGAAAATGTCTTCTACTCCGTACAATCCTCTATTTTCCTTTCTTTGGTCTTCCTTTCCTACTACTTAGACTCCACCTCAACATTATCCACAATACTGGGAGTCTCTATACCAAATTATTTAGAATAATGTTGATATGATGCATGATTATCATTTGTAATCCTAGAATCTTCCTCTTTACTTGCATATTTATCATTGTTACTCATGTTTGCAACTCCTATGGGTATGTCCTCTGAGAATTCTTCATTGACCTATTCTTCTTGTTTTTTCTTTCTTCACAAAACCTTCTTATATTTGATATGAGAATTTTATTTCATGGAAAACTCCATCATGATTCTATAGTCTTGATCTATGTGTCCATAGCTATGGAATTTGTAACATTCAACATTATTGTATATACCTCTATTCCTTACTTGAGTACTTCTTGCATAATCTCTATAGTCTATAACCTTATGTCCAAAATCATTGCAAGAAAAACAATAACCAGGAAATAAACTTTGATACCTGGGAGCAAATGGTCTTCTTTGAAATGGAGGTGTTTGAGATGTTTTCTTGTCATGTCTTGATTTATCATGGTATTTTACTCTTCCATTGGAATAATTTGAACCATTTGTATGACTTTTAGGTCTTTCTTCAGTCCTTCTTAGAAGTTTGAAATTATTTTCTTCTTCAATATGTTTTTTCTTGTGGTCATACCCAATACCTGTCTTGTCACTGTGAGATTTTTGCTAATTGAGGATATCTTCTAAGGTTGATGAACTCTTCTCAAACTTCAAGTTTGTGGTAGTTCTCCTTTTCAATTCTTCTCTTAGAGAAACAATTTCAAGTTCTTTTTCTTGATATATTTCTTCCTTCTCTTTTAGTTGACTATTTAGGACTTCTTCAATTTTCTTATCCTCTTCTATTTGAATCATAACATTTTGGAGGTTTTCTTAGTTGGGTATATTTCTCTTCTAATTGATTCTTCAATGTTTCTTCATTATTCTTAGTTACTTCTACTTGTGCCTTTAAAATAATGATAGTCTTTTTAGTCTCACTTATCTTCTCTTCTAACAATGTATTGTTTTCTTGATACCTCTGCAGTTGTTCCATTAACATTTTTTTATTCTCCCTTGCATTCCTCAAACCATCTAGAGCACTAATTAGTTCTTCTTCAAGGTATACTTCAACTTCTACTTCAACTTCTACTTCATCATTCTCTTCTTCTTTCAAGGAATGGATTTTTCTTTCATCTTTATCTTTGTCAAAACTGCTTTTATTTTCATAAGTACATCTAACACTACAAGGATTTAATTTATCACCACAATAATACTTACTTGATTCAAATTCCTTCACCTTTTCTTCATTTGATTCATCAAATGCATTTTTATTTGGGTTTTCATCCATTTTATTTGATGTTGCTTCTTTCTTTTATGTATCTTCCTTTTGATCTTCTACACATTCCTGCATTGCTTCCTTTATGTAGTTTTCTTGTAGTTTGTTCGAAATCATTTAGCCGATGACTGCTTTCCAAATTCGTTTCTTTTTTATTCAGACTCTGATAAGCCCCTTAGAATTATGTACAATTCCATTGAATTGTATTTTTGTAGATTATTTGTTGCTCCACCCTTTGGTATTCCTTTTGGAGTGGTGTAACCATCTAACACTGATTTCCAAATGTCAACCCCCGTGCCTTTAAAAATTCTCTCATCCTTCTAGTGGCTAGAATGTTCTTGAAGGAACCCACTCTGATACCAATTGTTGGAATATTCACCAATACTGAGAGAGGGGGGTGAATCAATATTGAACACTTTTTACCATTTTTAAACTCAAGCACATCATGTAAACATTAACCATTAACAATTCCATTCATCATAAAAAAAATACACATAAAACAATGATTTTTATGTGGAAACCTAAATGGGAGAAAACCAAAAAATTCTTTTCTTATATCATTTTAATATTACATTCATAGGAAACACCAACTTCTAATATTCTCCATCACCAAATGGAAGGAGGCACCAACCTCCTTATTTATAGGCACCAACCTGGAGGAATATCCAACTCCCCGATCTACTAGCACTGACTGGAAGGAGACAAAAACCCCATGGCTTTACCGACTCCAACTCGAAGGAAGCACCAACTCCCTAAATAATAGGAACCAACCTACTGAATGAAGACACCAATATTCTCAACTGAGAACCAACTCAATAAGATATCACTAATCTAAGATCTTCATACACAAAGTACTTATAACTTCACCTGCATGCTTTATTGTGTAGACAATCCTTCAAACCCTAGCAAGCCTCATATCATCATTCCCAAAATGTAATCACTGATAACAACATCCATTGACGGTAACATCCATTCACGAAAACATCCACTAACAACAACATACACTCAGGGAAACATTGTGACAACAAGAAAACTTCATAGTAGATCACACAATAAAAACACAACCTCATGGAAACATCACAACCTTCAAATACAATTCCAAAATCACTTCTTAAATATGCATACAAAACTTCTCATAACTATACCTTAGATCTGCAAACTTGTAAGATTTTCCACAAGCTCAATTTTCCATTTTCGATTCTAAAACTTGGACCTCAGATATCAGGGTCAGTTCTCCTTCTCATGCAACAAGTGAAATTCAATTTGGACCTACCAAGCTTCAGATATAGCCATTTAATATCTAACACATTTTTGGTACTAGTTTCTGGATTAGTCACAAACCCTAACTTCCAACAAGTATAACTCCGTACGTGTAATGAATCAATATATGAAAATCGTACCCAATATTCTTAGATATCTTCTCTAAAATTCCTCCAAGTTTTTCTCCTTGACTTGTCCCGAAACAAAATTTATAGTGAAAATGGAAAGATTACTTGTTTTGAAGAAGAAAACGCTAGTTGTAAAAACCTCAACTTTCGTTGAGTATAAATACAAACCTGAAATGATTCAATAGCTGAAATTTGTACCTCACATTATTCGTTATATATTCTAAAATACCTCTAATTTTCAATATCAGAATCGTTCTAGAAAAAATGTTATATAAAAAATGTCAAGATGAGCTTCAAAGAAAAACCCTAGAACAAATCTTCACAAGACTTCATCTTCCTTTGGAATTTTTCCCTTCTTAAGAGAATCCATTAGACTTATCTTGCACACCAAAAATACACCCCAATACCTTGAGAACACCTTAGTCTTGATATCTTCATTTGTTTCACTAAAAAATTGAAATTCTTTGTTGTATTTATAGTAATTCTGACCCCAAAAAATTAGCTGAGCCGACCTCAATTTTCTAGTTGGGTTGTTGGATGGAAAAATTCATATCTCCCAATTCCTAAGGAGTTAGAGGGACTTCCATATACTATTGGAAATGAATTGGAATAATATTTCCAACCATGTAGCTTTTTCTTCCATTTGAGTTAGTTATATAGGGTAAAAAATCCATTAAGGATATGTTGGACATATTTTCATTGATGTCAACAACCGATGATGCACATGAAGCTCAGAAGGGAAAGCACAGTGAAAAAAGGTGATCATGATTGAAATCCCCATAGGACAAACTAGGACTGTTGGATATGCAAGCTCCAGATCAATGGAAAGGATAGATTGTAGAGAACAGAAGGAGAATTAAACAATGTGTTATTTCCAGTCCCGTAATTAGTCAAGACCGTCATATATTATATATTCAAAGATCGACGACTATAGTTAATGCATCAACAATCACACAACTTCAATTGAAGAGTTTGGGCGACAAGCTAAGACATGCACAAGTTATGGTTCCACAATCCACATCGAACGTTGGATCAAGTGTTGGCCCTTGGTTATGGAATCAAGCGAAGATTAAGGAAGAATAGTGAAGTACAAACTGCGCGGAAGTCACATTAAATGAGAATGGGTCGAAGTGGTCAAAGAAGCAGAAAAGAATGAGCGAATTAAGGGAAAGCGAGCCATTGAAAGAGAAGATCAAGGAAGACAGATCAACAAAGAATACAGATCACAAACAACTCAACAAGCAGAAAAATCCACCATCGAATTCTTTGGAACACCTCACGAAAAAGAAGAAAGAAAAGGTTGGTGAAGCACTTAAAGCACGGGTCAAGTTGACCTAGGGTTTAGGCACCTAGGGTTTTGGATCTAGTGTTTTGAAACCTATAATTTTTCCATCTAATGTATAAATAAAGGTCTAGAGGACCTGGGATGGGTTTGTTCTTCTTTTTATGGTTCGAAGTTGGGTTGTGTTGTTGATGTTGAGTGATTATTGTTGTTGCGTGAGAGAAGTATTTTGTTGTGAGAACATTCTTGTATTTTAAGATCTTCAGTTGGGTGTGAAGATCAACCTTGCATTTGGGTGCACAGGGAGGGGAGAGAAGAAGAGAAAGAGAGAGAGATATGAAATCTAAGCTCTTAGATAGAACTATATGTTTTCATATAATATATCAAGAAACACAGTTCTATGGATGTAGCCCAAGGGAGAGGGTGAACCACGTATATGTTATTGTTCTGTATGATTGATGTTGTGTTATTTTCTATATGTTATTCTGTCATTACATAGTTGTGTTAGATCATAGATATAACCTGCGAAGTAAGCTTAAGCGTGGTAAAGAATATCTATATTTCTTTGTGTTGCTGCCCTTGATCCACTTTGCATTTCCTCTGGTTGTAGACACCTATGTCCTGCAACCACCTATCACTACTTCGGGTGAGACTGCATCTTTTTTGCAGGTGTTTCCGAAAGGGCCAATAGTTAGGGCTTGTTGGTGTGTTGTTAGAGTTGAACTTCGGGTCTACCCCTGTTCCAAAAAATGGTTCCGTTGCCGAGACCGAGATATTCTTGAGGGAATGTCATGGTGGTTTCCATTGAAGATAGAAATTTAGAAGTGGATAGAAGAACAAGAGAAGGAATTCACTGAAGCTTAGAACAAGAACCCTAGAATTAGTACAAAGGATTGGTTGGGAAGGTATATCTTTATTGATATACATGAGATTTTCTTTGGAGGAGTTCATAAGGAGATATACGAGTGATTATCTAGATTAACAAATACCTATTTTGAAGTCAGATCTAGACCACCTGTAGTTTGGACGTCGACATTGATTAAGAAGGTCAAGAGAATTGATAACGCCATGTCAAGAGTAGTAAATCACTGGTTTGATAGAACTATTGGAGGGTACATTAATGATTTTTCTATTGACAGGGTAGATTCATATAGCCAAGAAGAGAGGTATTTCTTTAAGGGACCTAGAGGAAAATTTTTACAATTTTTGAGGTTAAAGATCAAGATGCTATTGCATGAGAAGTGCATCTTGAAGATGCAGTAATTGGTTGAATTGAAAAGATAATGTTAAAAAACTAAGACAACGACAGTGACACAAAGGTTGGGCACATGTGCAGTGGGAGAGAATTTAGAGAGGTCCCTTTGGTGAACCTATTTAAGTAGAATCATGAGTCACTGGCACAAGACAAAGGGTTCTATAGTGGAGAAAAAGAAGAATTATTGAATGAGGAATATTCAGAATCTACTAGGACAAAGGAGAGGAAGACCGAAGAACCTCGCTGAGAAGGATCAATAACTTCAAGGACTACACCTACCGTTGAAGTAAGTACTACTACTTCCCCTGTTGTTTTAGAAGCATTAAACAACCAGAGTAGTCATAGTTATCAGAGCACTCATAGCACCGTTACTAGCAATTCAATACATACTTAGTCGAGAAACCTAGGAAGATCTATGGCATATGAAAAGAGGCTACCTAATTTTAGGGGAGATGTATCTGAAGATCATGATAAACAATGGTTATGCAAAGCTGTATGGAGTATTAATCAAGTCAATGATGAAGCTGTTAAGAGAGCCCAGTTTAGTACTACCTTGAGAGACTGCACACTGAGATGGTACATGAAGTTTGTTAAAGGAAATGTACAACCTAAACCATTGAACGATATCAAGACTGCGTTGAGTGTAGAATTCAAGAAACCCAAGTCGAAGTCATAGTGCATTACAGAGATAAAAGAAATCAAGTAGAGAGTAGCTGAAACTATGTGGGAGTTTGATCAAAGGTTTAAGAACTTGACAGGCCATTTGGGTTTTCAGATTCCAGATGAGTAGAATAAGGAATGGTTCATTGCTTCCCTCTTACCGCACATTAGAGTTCCTTTGATGCAAAAAAAGTTTTCTTTGTAGATTGATGAATTGGATATCGCCATGAAACTAGAATGAACCCCTATGGGAGAATCCATCTTAGGTATGGGTCAAATTGTAAGTCAGCTAACTAGCCTATCTCTGTAAGTCGAAGATATGAAGAAAGAAAAGGGAAAAGATAAAAGAGAAGACATCTGGTGTATTATATGTAAATCAAAGGGCCATGATAAGGAGCACTGCCCCCTATTTAATGAATACTTGGCCTCTGTGTTACACATTATTTTCGTCATCGCTATGATCGTTAATGATGTAAACCTATCTGTTTCCTTCAGAAGGGTCAGTGGCCTGAGTTCATAAAGAGAGAAGGGAGAAGAACTTCTCCTAAGAAAAGAAATTGCCTTTTCCTATGTAAAAACCTTACAAAAAGGGAAGTTCACAGGTTTCTATATAGGCATAGTGCGAGATTGACCCATTCTCGCAGGTTGCACTATAGCCAGTGTGCAAGGTGTTCACAGGTTTCTCTATAACTAGGGTGCGAGAATCCCAGCACGTGGGAAAAATGAGCGTTTTCTCGAATCTTCTAGAAGGAGAAGCTTCTATGGTGAGGTGGCATCTGAATGGTTTGGATCTTACTTTCTTTCATGATTTAGTGGGATCATCCTAACCTCTTCACCTTATTTTCTTCAACTTATAAAAGGAGAGGAGTTCTCATGGAGAAAGTTAGCTTGAGCTTGGGTTAGCTTTGTTGGTTCATGGGCTTGTTATTGATTGGCTTGGAATTATCAGCTTGGTTGGAGTGGCTTTGAGATTTGCTTTGTCAAGATAGATTGTGAGTAGCCATCAGATCTATGGTTTCAAAATCCTTGGAGTAAGAATTGTGTGGGGAATGAAGGACAGTTGGAAGGGACCTTATGACATCAAGGCA
>ML858779.1:12048-25983 GCA_009831015.1 Picea engelmannii | reverse complement strand
CCTTGGCTTCGCTAGGAGTTGGCCTAGACGGAGGAGTTGAGGATTAGGTGACAGCACCTTAACTCTCACTTGCCCCCAAGGACACACCGAGTGGATTGAAGATTTCTTCCACATCTCCCAAAGGTGTGTATAAGGTGGCAACAAGACCAATGGGTTTCGGTAAATCTCTCTACAAGTTTTCAAACAAAGAGCTAACCTCCAAGGAGGCCCAAACCATTTCATTAACTAAACATCAATTTATCCTTATAAAACACGCATTGCCCACGATTCACTTTAAGGCACTGGTCTCAATTTTCACATTCAGCAAAGCCACAGGCTTCAATTTACAATTTGGTTATCTATTTAATTTAAATGAAACTTGCATCTAACACTTGTTTCTCAGTATCCTTTTGATGCAAGTATATGCTTATTGATTATATATCGTGGTGGATGTTTACTTCATGTTTTATCAGTTTATGGTTGATGGTTTAAAAGAATAATAAACTCCTAGATTTCAATTTTTGTACTAAGCTTATTTCAAAGCCTTAGTATATTTGTTAGGGACTACCCCCCTTGGTTTCGCTAGGAGTTGGCCTAGATAGAGGAGTTGAGGATTAGATGACAGCACCTTAACTCTCACTTGCCCCCAAGGACACACTGAGTGGATTGAAGATTTCTTCCACGTCTCCCAGGTGTGTATAAGGCGGCAACAGTGCATACATTTACACTTAAAAGCAATTTCAATCCTTATGCATTTTTAGCTTAGATTTTACATTTCTGCTATCAACAATAATTTTTGCAAGTTTTCATTTTAAAGTTTCTTGCAAAGCTCATTTCAGTTTCAAGTTATCTTGCAAAGTTTTATTTCAGTCACATTCAAAGTTTATTTCTTTCAATTTTGCAAAGATAAAATAAACCTTGCTTGTAGTTTAATTAGGGAAATCTCGATAGTTGTTATCTCAATGCGCGAGAAATCGCCTAAGGGTAGTGTGTGAAGTCAAGTGGGAACTTTGAGATCGAGGTTCTCCCCGTGTTGGACATCCAGCACACTTAGTGAACTTACTGGTGAGGCCTTGGGGCTTCGGTAAGTTCTTCGCAAGTTTCCAAACAAAGAGGTAGTCTCTAAGAGGCCACACAATCTCTCATTAATCTACCTTTAATTTACCTTAATAAAACACGCGATCAACAACTGCCCACGAATACTTTTAAGGCACTGGTACTATTGATTTATCTTTATGTATGTGAGCAATTTATTTCATTCATGTGTGATTGTCTAACTAATTTCATTAATCTTCCAGATCTTGTATCCTACTTGATATATGCATGCTTATGGACAAATGATTTATATGAATATCTCAAATGATGAATGATAAGTGTTGAATGCCTATGTTTCATTTTGCAATAAACTCCTAGAAGTAGTTCTTTTGCTTATTTTAGTTTAAAGAGCCTTAGTATTTTGTTAGGGACTACCCCCCTTGGCTTTGCTAGGAGTTGGCCTAGACGGAGGAGTTGAGGATCATGTGACAACACCTTGACTCAAAACTTGCCCCCAAGGACACACCAAGTGGATTGAAGATTTCTTCCACGATAGCCCAGGTGTGTATAAGGCGGCAACATTTTTGGAGCCATTGCCGGGGATAAATCTTTCTATTCCCGGAATACGATTTTGTTTTCCTTTTTGTTTTACTTAGTTTTTTATGCTTGTAGTTTATCAGATCTAGACTCAATCATCTAACGACTCCACTAATTTCTAATTTGACTAAGTATTCTACAAGAAGGAATTCAGAAGGCTTAGTTGACTTCATTCCTGAACCTGAACAGGTTTATAGAAGGAGGTTATCCAAAGCATCTTCTCATAGAATCCTTAGTCAGTTAGGTTCTGAGTCCATTTCTGATATCCACTTCCTGTTTGTTAGTAATAATTTTTTAGAAATGGCTATTTATGACCCTTATGACTTTACTGCAATAAATAACTATCCACATGCTATTCCAGAAAAAGCAATAGAGAAATTGCCTAGTTTCCAGGGAAATAATGCTATTTCTACCAAAATGCATATTAAGTCATTTATGAGATGTGTTAATGAGTGGTGTGCAGCACATGACCACAAAGACGTGAAAATGAAACTTTTTGTCCTCTCCTTAGAAGATGATGCCTCAGATTGGTATGATGACATGCCCAACAACTCTTTCAAGACGCTTAAAGATCTGTTAGATACCATCACAAAAAAATGGGGGGAAAAGAGAGATCGCCGTCACCTGTTGGCAGCCCTCAACACAATAAAGAAGAATGAAAACGAGACTATGGATGAGTTTAACGAAAAATTCAATGAATTAGTCTCAAGTATGCATACAGATATCAAGCCTCCAAATGATGCTATTTTGATGTATTATGTTGAGGCTTTTGGTGGGGAAATGAGATACCAACTTAGAGATAAGGAACCCCCCAACCTCAAGGCAGCTCAGGATATAGCAGTTAAGATTGATAAAAACATGCAAGCTTCAGGGAAGTCCAATCTTCCAGGTTTCGGTCAGGGTAGTTCTTCTAGGCAAACAGAGGCGAAGGACAAGGGTGCAGCTCCTGACAATAAAGACCCAAATTTCGATCCTTTAAAGGTCGTTACTGAGATGGTCAAAAGAATGGAAGCAACCCATGCTACTCAGCTTAGTGCTTTACAAAATAGGCTGATAGCTATGGAAAGGTCTCAAAATAATAGATTCCAACCCATACCAAATAATGATAGGTGACAAAAGAAAGGTGCTCCTCAAGACCAAAGGCCTCCTAATCAGCTAGAGTCAAATAATGTGGTAAATGAAGAAATACCACATTTTTGTAGAGCTTGTGAATATTTTCACGAAGAATCTACCTGCCCAGGTTTTTGCCAGATAAATGAACAGGGCCTTCCTTCAACAAACAATTTTGTGGGGCAATTTAGAAACTCCAATCACATTAACAACTTTGGTGAAGCTCACCCATTATCTATGGACTATTGGGTTCAAATGCAAGAAAGAAGTGAGCAAGCTAATGAAGGGATTGAAGAATATGACAATGTCACTAAGTTATATGGTCATAAGCCCACAAATGAACAGATTTCGGAAATGGCAAGGCACAAAGGGATAGTGTACCAGAGGAAGGGGAAAGAAGGAACAAACAAGTCTCAAGCTAACTTTCCTAAGGTAACTACTCCTACAAACACTCCAATTACTAATCTAACTGTTGATTTAGGTAGTTGGATTTCAAATGAAAAGGTATTGGTTCCAGTGTCAGATCTCTTGAAAATATCTTCACAGAAAGAGAAACTTCTTCAAGCAATAAATGTTCCAAGTAATAAAGTTGTTCCAAAAGATCAAGAAAAAGTTAAGGAACATCATGAAGATCCTCCAATGGTTTTGACTAGCAGAGACAGGACCAAGGAAGAAAATCCTCCCTTCTTTGTGTCTTTGGAATTAAATGATCAGTGGTTGCATAATTGTATGTATGATTCAGGTGCTTCATCAAATATCATCACCAAGGGAATTATGCAAAGGTTGGGCCTTAAAATTACAAGGCCTTATCATAATGTGTATGTCATGGATTCTAGAGAAATCGAGACTCGTGGAATAATCATAGATTTGCCAGTCAAGCTAGCTTTCCACCCTGACTTTGCATTCAAAATTGATGTTCTTGTTATTGATGTGTCGAATGCATGGGGGATGCTTCTATCTAGAAAATGGGGAGCTCACATGGGGGGCTGCAAAAATATGGATTTAACTTTTGCAACTATTCCATACCCTCCTCCCTCAACTGAGAATTTCAGACTCTTTAGGGAAACGGAAAGAAAATATCATATTGAAGATCCTAAGGAACCTTTCAATGAGTTTTTATGCCAAGTGTCTGACATGGGTAACTTTTCCATATGTTCTAACTTCCTAGCACCAGCTAAAGAAAAATTCAAGGATGAAAAAGCAAGTAATAAAGCTTGGAAGATGAATTTTGATGGAGCCCACTCAAGATCAGGAAAAGGGGAAGGGATTGTTTTAAAATCTCCAACTGGGAAAACTTATAACTTTGCATTCAGACATGAGTTTGATGCAACAAACAATGAGGCAAAGTATGAGGCACTTTTGCTTGGCTTGGAAATTGCTAAGGATATGGGTATCAAGATTCTAAATATAAAGGGTGATTCAGACTTAGCAATTCTCTAAGTTAAAAATAAATATGCATGCAAAAGTGAGAAGTTAAGAAGATATAGAAATGTTATTTGGGATACCATAGAGTTCTTTGATGCTATAGATCTCATTGTTATCCCTAGAGATCAAAATAGCTTGGCTGACAGTCTAGTTGTAGCAACTTCTACCCTCTAGCCCTCAGAAGATCTAATGAAAGGAAAAGGAAAGTTGGAGATAATCTTTAGGCCATCTGTCCTAGACAATATTGATCATTGGCAAGTTTTCAAAGATGATGAACAAATCCTAAGGTTCATCCACAATGTCAAGGAATTCTCAAGTTTTAATGTCAGTTACAAAGAGGAGGGGAAAGAATATGTTGATGAAGATAATCCAATAAAAAACCCAGTTCCCAGAGGAATCGCTGCCTTAGAAAAAAAATTTGACAGGCATGATATGTATAAAAAGAAAAAAGAAGTAATAAAGCCTGGCAATTATATTGAAATCAACATTGGGACAGAGGAAGTCCCAAGGTTCACAAAAATTGGAAAAGGAACTTCAAAAAAAGAAAGAAAGGAATTGATCAATCTAGTCCAAGAGTATAGGGATGTATTTGCTTTCACATATGATGAGCTCAAAGCATATAAAGAGGATGTGTTTCAACATACTATCCCCCTCAAGGATCACAGAAAGCCTTTTCGACAAAAACTTAGGCGAATAAATCCTAAGTTAGCACCATTAGTTCAAGCTGAGCTTAAGAAGATGTTGGATGCTGGCATCATTGCTCCAACAAGACATTCTTCATGGTGCTCCAACTTAGTTGTTGTTAAAAAGAAAAATGGGGGGATAAGGTTATGCATTGATTTCAGAAATTTAAATCTAGCATGCATCAAGGACAATTACCCCCTACCCAACATGAAGACCCTACTTCAAAGGGTAATTGGTTCTAAGAGTATGTCCATGTTGGATGGCTTCTCTGGTTTAACCAAGTGTTGGTGAAGAAGGGAGATCAAAACAAAAATACCTTCACCACACCTTGGGGCACTTTTGAATACCTAAGGATGCCTTTTGGCTTACTAAATGCAGGTGCCACTTTTCAGAGAGCCATGGATTTTGCCTTCCATGAGTTGATGGGCAAAATCATTGAAATCTACCAAGATGACTTGACAGTTTTTTCAAAAGAAAGGTCAGATCACATAAGTCATCTTAGGTACGTGTTTGAAAGGTGTCAGAAGTATGGCATCTCTTTGAATCCAGCTAAGTCTATTTTGGGTGTGGACAAAAGCAAGTTGCTAGGTCACATTATAGAAAAAGACGGGGTAAAGATGGATCCTGAAAGGGTCGAAGCCATAAAGAAAGTTCCTTTACCCCCAACCAAGAAAGCCCTTCAGTCTTTTCTTGGACAGATAAACTTTGTCAGGCGGTTCATCCCAAACTTGGCTAAGATGATGAAACCACTCCTCAAATTATTGAAAAAAGATGTTAAATTTGAGTGGATAGATGAAGGAAGGAAGGCCTTCAAAAGTATTAAGGATTCAATTGGCAAGTCTTTTGTGCTAATTAGTCCAAATTATTCAAAAGATTTTCAAATCTTTTCCTTCGCTTCGGAAGACACTATTGCAAGGGTCTTGCTCCAAAAAAATGAAGAGGGCCAGGAGCAACCCATTGATTTTATGAGTAAGGCATTACAGAATTCTGAGCTTAACCATACTAGTATGGAAAATCAAGCTTATGCCTTAGTTAAATATCTCAAGCATTTTCGATTCTATATAGGATACTCAAAAGTTGTAGGGTATGTCCCTCACTCAGCAGTAAAAGATATCCTTCGGCAACAGGATTGCTTGGGAGTTAGAGGAAAGTGGGTCTCCAAGATTCAAGAATATGACTTAGAGATCAAACCCACTAAGTTGATTAAAGGTCAAGGGTTGGCTCAAATGCTCACTGAAGGAAATGAACAAGTGTTGGACCTGGTCTGTCAAAACAGTCAATCTAGGTCAGCCTTGTCATCTGAACTTCAGAAGTTAGAACAACACCAATGGTATGCAGATATCATCTTCTTTCTTTCAAACCTCACATATCCAAGTCATTTGATTGGTCATAAGAGAAGGGCATTGAGGTTGAAAGCAGCTAAGTATTGTATCATTCAAGATGGATTGGGGTGGAGGAACCTCGATGGAGTGATACTTAGGTGTGTTGATGAGCTAGAGTCCAAGAGACTTTTGGTTGACTTCCATTCAGGATTTTGTGGTGGGCATTTCGCGGCTAAAACTACCGCCCACAAAATCCTCAGAGCAGGTTACTATTGGTCGACCATTTTCTCAGATGTTCATAAAATGGTCAGGGGTTGTCAACAGTGTCAGTTATTCACAGGGAAGCAGAAGCTAGCAGCCTTGCCTCTTCAACCAGTAGTGGTCGAAGCCCCCTTTCAGCAGTGGGGGCTTGATTTCATAGGTCAGTTTAAGGATAATTCAAGTAATGGTTACAATTGGATAATTACAGCAACTGATTATTTTACTAAGTGGGTAGAAGCAATACCCACTAAGTCAGCAACCGACAAAGTGGTCATGGATTTTCTTGAAGATAAGATAATCACTCGGTTCGGTGTGCCCGCCAAGATTACAACCGATAATGCCAAGGCCTTCAGTTCAACAGAGTTATCTTCAATTTGTTCTAAGTATGGCATTGTGTTGTCCCACTCTTCAAACTATTATCCCCAAGGTAATGGTCTTGTTAAATCCAGCAATAAAAACTTAATGAATATTCTAAAGAAAACAGTAGGGGATAATAAGAGGTCATGGGACAACAAGATTAAGTTTGCATTATCGGCGGATAGAATCACCAAAAAGAGTTCTACGAGAAAGAGTCCTTTTGAGCTAGTCTACGGGCTTGACGCTACTTTACCAGTTCACTTAAATATTCCAGTGTATCAGTTTGTACAGAAGTATGGTTTGGATGAGGACTTCCAACAAAGCAGGATTGATCAGTTGGTTGAATTGGATGAGATCAGAAGGAAAGCATTGGATCGGAGTATAAAGAATCAGGAAAAGGTAAAGAAGACTTTTGATAAGTCTTCACGGCAGAGAGTTTTTCAAGAAGGGGACACAGTCCTTCTTTGGGATAAAAGAAGGGAAAAGCCAAGGAATCATGGAAAGTTTGACAGTTTATGGACAGGTTCATACATCATACAGGGTACAGCCAGCAAGAACTCCTTTGTTCTCAACAGATTGGATGGTGAGAGGTTGGCACTCCTAGTCAACGGCCAGCTTCTCAAGTTGTTCTTCAGCGAGGTCATCTGATGCCCATGGGGGCATCCTCTGTATCATATTTTCTAACCCTTCTCCTTTGTACATTATGCTTTTGATTTTTTGTACATTATTTACTGCTTTTTGTACCATATTTACATGTATATTAAATGCTTTGTTGTATCATATTTACTTGTATATTATCATTGCAATTCATGTTTATTATTGGATTTATATGGATATGTTGCTAACGAGGCGTCGATGATGCAGGTCATTTGATTTTGGATTCTCGCATGGCCTCCTTCAGATATAAAGATCAACCATACGTCCCCATGTGGAGCCAATGTTATCCACCGAGTTACACTAGCTGAATTTGAAGATGAGCCACCAGAGACTAAGCAGACAGATGCTCAGAAGTCAAAGTTTACAGTTTCAGCAGGTATTTTTAAAGACCACCTTTTTTCTGCATTTCCATCCCTCCGGGGCATTGTAATAAATGACTTGAGCATGAAAGTTGTAAAATACTATTGGCCACCTAAGACATGGGTACGAGCATGTATTCTAGAGTGCTTTTTTTCACTTGTTAATTATTTGTTTCCTGCCTTAGTGGACGATTAATAATTTCTAAGTTTTCTCACTCAAGACTGACTCCAAAGTTGGAGTATGTGATGGTGGTTAGGCCTTGGCATGGTATAACCAATGTCTAGTGTCTAAATGTATATGATTTCATGCTAGGTCATTTCTATTGAGTCATATGGAAATTGTGTTAGGTCCTGATGGTTTTTTTTTAATGTTTTAGTGAAATAATAAATTTCCTGCAAAATGGAAAATTTTTAATGTAAAGTCAATAAATTGTAAAAATATGGCATCAATCATTGTTAGATGTTTGTGCTCGTTTTCTAATCCAAAGCACCCTTTAGACCCCTATTCCCCTTCTGTCTCGGCGAAAAAGTGATTTTTATCACTAAAAAATGTATTTATCTCGAAAAAAGCCAGAAAAGGTCATTTAATTAAATCCCTAAATTTTAGGGAAAATGCTAATAATTAGGAAACATGTTGGAGACATGTTTTTCCTTGGTTCTCAGTCAACTCTGAGCTTGGGCAAGTTCACTGGAGAGGAAGGCGACTTGTTGAGTGACATGGACATGGAGGAGATCCCAAAGATGGAACTCGACTCCACTTGGGAGAGGTGGTGCATTTAGGAGGAGGGGCGCACATCCCTATGCTAGAACTCGACCTCACACCCTAGTTCTACTCCACCTCACTCCCACTCACACTAGTTCCACTCTACTCCACCTCACATCACTCCACTCCACTCCACCTCACCTCACTTGATCTCCCCTTCACTCTATGTGCCACTCCCTCATGCTATGCGTCACTCCCTCATACACTATCGCATCCTTTCTTGTGATTATCACCCAAATGGTAATAAATAGAAGGCGACCCTCTCCTTCTAGCTAGTTGGAGCTTGGGCGACCTTGATGTACATGATTGTAATATCTTTCTTTTGCTAATGGAATAAAGACTTTGGAGGCCAAGATCTATGGTGGTGTGGCTCTTGTATTGGTGAATGTGGTTCATATGAGGTGATCTCTTTTCATGCATTGCTTTATATCTTGTTAGTATTGGTCAATCTATGGGAATATTGTTATTCAATTTGGATAGAATTGTTAATAGCTTGTATTTCAATTCTATTGAGTATTTACATTTAAGATTTGATATGCATGTGACGTTTATGCTAAAACTAATGTGCTATTTTGAGTCTTTTGTGTAGGCAACACCTTTAGTTAGCAAGTTTATTGCAAGGGGTTTTGTGAATTAGACAGGATCACCTCATCTAGAAGAAGTGAAGGAGCTTACTTGCATCCTTCATTCTTCAAGGAGTTGGACAGCCTTTTCATCCTTGCTTTGCAATCAAAGTGACTCCATTGTTCAAGGGTTCCAACTTCCAAGCACTTCAAGTTTCTCTCTTTCTCCTCTCTAAAATTCTCTAAAAAAGATTTCCGGTTACTTGGTTACTTGCATGCAAAGAAGAAATCTGGTATTAAATTTTATTATTTACTTTGCATGATTATTTGTCTAGATCTACTAGTTGCTTAGAGTTTTATATCTCAAAAAAGGTAGATTTGGAAAGGTTTTTCTAAGCATTTTTAGCTAGTTTCAATTCCTATCTCTTAAAGCTGAAAGTGTAATCATTTATTTATGTTCTTCATTTCAATACTTGGCAAATCAAAAGTGTTTTTCTTTGCTGTCCTAAAGTAGTCTTTACAGTTTGAAAAAAATTCAAAATATCAGTTTGCTAGTTTACTAGTTAGTTTGCTTTCTTTTTTTTCGCATTTTTCTATAAGTTTTGATATACCCCCTAAGCTGTCCCAAAGTTATTTTAGGCATCTTTTGGGGTACTTCGCTTGCTGTTTTTTGCAGAACATTGGGCAGCCAAGGGGAGATTCTTTCGATTTTTGGCGAAATTGAGGCTTTTGGAGCATTCGGGAGCTTCCTACTTCATCAAGAAATACTTTTTCCGCTTCTATGTTTCTTGTAATCCATAGATCCAAAGTTTATAAGGATACCAAAAACGTTCTAAAAGGGAAAAAGAGAACTCAATTCTCCTTGTAATAGGATTAATAAAAGCGGGCCCTTTAAGCCCAGTTTCTCCATCCCCATTAGGGGGATTTGTGTGTTGTGTGTTTGTCTCTATTTTATTTCCTTGCACGCCTCATCATATGATCTCAAACACACATACAAGCATAAGGAAACTTAACACACAACACTCAAATCGTGCATGCATTTACACTTAAAAACAATTTCAATCCTTATGCATGCTTAGCTTAGATTTTACATTTCTGCTATCAACAATAATTTTTGCAAGTTTCTTGCAAAGCTCATTTCAGTTTCAAGTTATCTTGCAAAGTTTTATTTCAGTCACATTCAAAGTTTATTTCTTTCAATTTTGCAAAGATAAAATTGTTGGACAACTGAGAGGGGGGGGTGAATCAGTTGTTACAGTGCTTAAACAATTATGCTTCTTTTTAAACTCTTTGCAGAAACACTGAATGATGATCACATTAATGCAGGGAAATAAACAATGGCACATTCAGCATCAGTCACACATATATGAGAAACACAGAGATGGATATTTCCCGAGGAAACCCATACAAGGTAAAAACCTCTTTTTCTTTATATGATAAGTAATAGTTACATTCTTTACATTATCATACATATGAGCACCAACTCATAATGAGGCTACAACCTCAGTTTTGCAAGCTGCTACTTGCTGAGAGCACCAACTCTCTATTTTCTCTAGCACCCACTAGAAGGAAGCACCAACTCCCTAGTTTCTCTAGCACCAACTAGAAGGAAGCACCAACTCCCTGAGTGTTTCCAGCACCAACTGGATGGAAGCACCAACTTCCAATTATACAGGCACCAACCTGTATAACAGAGAACAAGAGTTCTCCCTTGCACCACCCTGCCACCCTGGTTTCTCTGGTTGCAACCAGATGGAAGCTACAACTCCCTGTGTTCAAGCACCCACTTGAACTTCTGAGGACAACAGTCCTCTCGAGCAGCTCCCAACCACCCTTAAATATAAATCTTTGTTACTACAACTCATTACAGCGAAAAAAAGTTATTCAATGGCTTACCAGCCTTGTCGTTGTTCTGTTACACTGCTCTGTCCTATCTGCATCAGTGTCTTCTGCACACCCCTTTGTTCTTCTCCATTTTATGCTCTCTGCGCCATATCCTTTCAATGCAACATTCCTCTACTGTGCATTGTCTGCTCCTGCGCTCTGCCTCCTTGCACACCCCTAAATTCTTTTACACAGCGACAACCTTTTTCTCTTCTTTTTTCCACATTCTTATAGTCTCTGTTGTATTTGTGCATGCAATATTCGCAATGCCTCTGCATGCTCACTCCGCGCCAAATTCCTCCACCTCTCGAGTGCTCTGCGTGATCATCATCGTGACTCTTCAGCTTCTCTGGTAGTTCAACCACGCGTTCAGCATCACTGGGTGTTATGCTGAGATTCCTCAACCTCTCTGGCAGTTTGAGACTCTTCGTCTTCTCTGTGAAAGTCGAGCTCACCTTCTCTGTTTCAGTTATAGGCTCCAACCCTCATCCAGCTGTCAATTTCCTCCACGAATCGTCTTCATTCCACTGGCAGATTCCTTGTAACTCTTCAGCTCCTCTGGAAATCACACATAAGTCTCTTCGCATCCTCTGGTAGAATCCATCAATGGTTTCTAGCAGTTACACTATGTCATGAAACAGTAGCCCTCAGATCTTCTTCAGGTTAACCTACGCCGTTGGATGAGCTTTATTAATTTTGTCTTTAAATCGGGTTTCGGCATTTCAGCATTCCTGTTGCATTGTGTTCTTGCCTCTCCAAGTCGCGATCCCCGAAACTCCGATATGGAGTTACATCAACGATCCAGATCCAAGCTTGATTTAACGGCTGTGATTGAATCGCCATATCACATATCGCGATTTCGGCATTCTTGTTGCCTTGTTTTCCATTCCTCTTGATGTCGCGATCCGCGAAACTCCGATATGGAGTTATGTCAACGGTCCAGATCTAATCTCTATTCAACGGCTGCGATTAAATTCGCGATTTCGACATCCTTGATGTCCAGTGTTTTTGTCACTTCAAAGTTCCGATCCCCGATACTCCATAAAGAAATCAGATCAACAGTCCAGGTCACTTCTTAACTTAACGGCTGCGATTAAATCGCGAATTTGCATATCGCGAAATCAGGGTTCCTGATGTCAATAATCTTTGTCATGTCCAACTCTTGATCCCCGATGCCTCTCCATTGAATGGAATCAACGGTCCAGATCAAAGCTTGATCTGACGGCTCAGATTGCATCGTGATTTCACATATCGCGAAATCGGGATTCTTGATGTCAATATTTTTTGACATATCCAACTCTCGATCCCCGAAACTCCGATAGGGTGTCCATCTGCTGACGTCACACGTGGATTGACACGTGTTGAATACTGCCACGTGTCACTCTAATTCGTGACTCACATGTGCCTGAAATGTTGAATCAGTCTGACATTTGTCATTACCTGGTTGTGCTACGTGTCGCTAGCTGACGTGGTCTGCTGACATGAGTTGGGTCGACGGTCTAGATCACATCTTGATCTGACGGTTCAGGTTCAGTCGGGATTTTTCATATCGAGAAATCGGGATTCTTGTTGCATTGTTTCTTTGACATTTCCGACACGCGATCCTCGAAACTCCGATCAACGATTCAGATGTGATCTTCATTTGACGGCTCAGATTACGCCGGGATTTTCCATATCGAGATTACGCTCACTTCTCCTTGCACTTTAAAGAACGTGCAGGTTTTCCTCGATCCAACGGTGGTCGGACCCTGCACTCAGATCTGACGCCTGAAATCTATTCTCCTCTTCAGCGCCCTCTTCTTGTCTTTCTTCAAATCTGACGACCCTCATGCTGTCGGGAATTTTGGATGGGTTCCAACGATCAGAAATGTTTCTCGGGCCTTCAATCATTCGATCTTCCTGGACTTATCTTCTCTTTGCCTGTTGATCATCGTTGTTGTACTCAAGCCATCATTACTGTTGTACTTGCCATCAATGACAAGCTTACGCTGCCTGTAAAACATACTAAACATCCTCTGCACTATCTCTTCTGATCTTATCGAGGTTGCTCTGTAGCTTCATCGAGGTTGCTCTGCAGCTTCTTCCCAAAATACTTCTGGTGCCCATCTGTTACATTCTTCCTGTATTCATGCAATCTTCATTGTTGTACTTGCCATCAATGACAAGCATATGCTACCTGTTAAACATTTCCAACAAAAATAAACCTTGCTTGTAGTTTAATTAGGGAAATCTCGATAGTTGTTATCTCAATGCGTGGGAAATCGTCAAAGGGGAGTGTGTAAAGTCAGGTGGGAACTTTGAGATCGAGGTTCTCCCCGTGTTGGACATTCGGCACACTTAGTGAACTCATTAGTGAGGCCTTGGGACTTCAGTAAGTTCTCCACAAGTTTCTAAACAAAAAGGTAGTCTCTAAGAGGCCACACAATCTCTCATTAATCTACCTTTAATTTACCTTAATAAAACACGCGATCAACAACTGCCCACGAATACTTTTAAGGCACTAGTACTATTGATTTATCTTTATGTATGTGAGCAATTTATTTCATTCATGTGTGATTGTCTAACTAATTTCATTAATCTTGCAGATCTTGTATCCTACTTGATATATGCATGCTTATGGACAAATGATTTATATGAATATCTCAAATGATGAATGATAAGTGTTGAATGCCTATGTTTTATTTTGCAATAAACTCCTAGAAGTAGTTCTTTTGTTTATTTTAGTTTAAAGAGCCTTAGTATTTTGTTAGGGACTACCCCCCTTGGCTTCGCTAGGAGTTGGCCTAGACGGAGGAGTTGAGGATCAGGTGACTGTTATCCCCGATATCTAGGGATAACTAGGAGATCATGTCTCGAGGCCCACATGGTCCTAGACATGGAGTACCGAGAGCAGGAGTGACTTGGGCATGGCCCTGGAGGGCCCATCTTTCTTCTTCTCA
>WSFP011403462.1:0-26012 GCA_009831015.1 Picea engelmannii | reverse complement strand
AATATCAAAATGGTCAATATGGCAGAAATCGAGAAGTTAATGATAGCTTCCAGTTCAAGATTGGAAAAAGTTAAGTCCACAGGGAAAACAATTGCAAACCAGTTGCCAGGACTACAAAGAAGTTTCTTCTCATTTGAAGCAAATGAGATGCCTGAGGCTCCGAAGGCCTTAGTGAACTTTTTAGAGAAACATGTTCAAGAAGTCGAAGCAGATAAAGAAAGTTCTTCGACTCAAAGTTAAAATTTTGTAAATATTTCTATTTTTAGAATTTTGTAAAAAGTTGAAAACTGTTGACATTAGTTTATGCAACCGAAAGATTAGGGAGTTGGTTAGTTACCAACGGAAAGTTTGGACAGAAATGTATAAATATAATTTCAAGAGGCTGAAACAAGGCTTCAGAATTTTTGGGAGAAGGCCGATTATTGTACTACCAGTTTTAAAGTTTATCAGATTTAAATTCGCAACAAGATTCTGGATCCTGCAATTCGTGACTATGTTCTTTCCCTTGTCTAATTTCATCTGTTAAATATTCCTCTTAATGTATGTTTCTAGMAAATAAATCAATTGGAAATTATAGGCAATTGTTGTTTATGGTATCAGATTGGTTTGGATGTTGAATGTGTTACAGTTTTTCCTCTGAGATTGCTTTAGTGATTTTAAGACCTGTAACCTTTTGTTCCTTAATATTTTCTTTTGTTAGAAATCCTATGTCTCTTTCATTATTGTTAACGGAAATATAAGATTCTTTCCAGATTAAAGCCTTGTATTTCTTTCTGTTGTGTTTCACTGTTTATAAATTCAAATTTGTCACAAACCAGGAAACGGCCTTGATTGTGTCTTTACTTTTCTGTGTTAGGTTTTAAAGTTGTTTCATTAACATCTTCTCCGAAAGTCTGAAGTACCAAATCTATTAAAAACCCCTTTTATAAACATATAAAATCCTATTACCCATGACAGTCCCTAACGGTAGGCAACCAAACATAGAACCTGGTCTACAAGATCAAACTAGCATTGCATTAAACCTATTTAACACCATCTTACAAACAGGGCTGAGTTAGAAAGATCGTGGGCTGCAATCGAACGTGACATAACCATCCAGGAACAACGGGAAGCGAGACATAGACAGTTGAGAAACTGAATCTGATCTAGTTTTTCTTTGTTTCTTTATTTTAAAAGTATTATCATTTTTGGATGCCTTGACGGTGTGTTTTAGAGCCTTATAACACAAACTCAGGAACAACACTTCTCAAACCATAGCATAGATTCCATGTTATATTTTGTAGTGCACCCATACTCAGTGCACACACACCTCAAGTATGATCTATGTCTTCAACAATTATACACAAGTTAACACATTTGAATTGTAATCATAAACACACTGAGATGATCAACCATTTAGCAAAGTGGAAGATATGAACTAGCAATTAGATCATACATAGGTACACAAGAATTTAATGCTTGAATATGATGTTCTTAAACCAAGAACCAATGGACTCTCATACTAAGGACAATGGTCCAATCTTACATAAATTAAAATTCACTTACAAAGCAAAAATGAAACCCTCCTTGGTTTTTGTACCAACAATCTATTGTCAGGGTGTTGTTGTAACAAATCTTATGGAAATCCTCAACCTGGCCTCCAAGTTGTCCAAAATAATCAACTATATCAGCTCACAACCTACCTCAAGACATGTTGTTAGTGTGGCTATAACAACCCACTTTCATTTTTTTTTTCCATCCCTCAACACTTTTTCAATAGATAACCCTCCATGGTTGTCCAAATATGTCCCTGGAAGACTGTTGTAATAGCCCTAGAAGTTTGTTTTTACAGTCCAAAAAACAATCCTGAACCTATCCTGAACTCTGCCCAAAAGTCTGTTGTTGTTGCATCCTGTAGCAACCCACTTTCTTAGCTTGTAGATCCTTCCAAAACCTGTGAAAACCCTTGTTTATCAGGTCGAGTCACTTCAAGATAGGTCATTAAGACGTCTTCTCCTTTCCATTGGTTATCCTCCTCAAACTCCCGCACTATAGAGATAGAGATCTTGTGTTCTATGTTGTACCAAATGAGGTGCCTAACCTCCTTATAAATACACATTGGACTGCCCCCCTAATTAAGCCAGGTCCGACTTGACAATTTACCCTTATAATTTACAATTGACTTGTCTAGGCACAATAGGGCCAACTTTTACAAATGCACAATAGGGCTAAATATAATAATAATGTCTTTTAGGGTTTTGTCAATACAAATACAATAAGAATATCTTTTGAAGCTACTCAATCTTCAACACTCGCTCTTAGCAAGCAAGGTATTCTTCTAGCACGATCATCATGACTGCTTCTTCTCTTTTGTACGCATGATCATTGACTTGTTGACTTCCACGAATCTATGCCAAAGAAGTTTTGTAACCACATCACGCATCCAGGGTCTTCAACAACATGACGTCTTTGACTCACCACTTCACACATAATATGGTATCTAGTTCATAAGAAATAACAACTATGCATGCTAGACTTTTTCCGCAGCTCACTGGAGTAGCCTCTGCATACTAGACTTTTGTTGAAGCTCACTGGAGTAGCCTCTACAAACCATAATTTTGTTGAAGCTCACTGGAGTAGAAGTAACACCAGGTGTACCATACTTTTTTCAAAGCTCACTGGAGTAGCCTCTTCATACTAGACTTTTTCCCAAGCTCATTGGAGTAGTAGTAACACCAGGTGTACCTGAATTTTGTCGAAGCTCACTAGAGTAGCCTCTACGTACCAGAATTTTACCGAAGCTCATTGGAGTAGCAGTAACACTCAGTGCCAACCCTTTTTCATGTTGGATGATTCACACCTCTCAGTGCCATTTGTTTGTCATACTGGATGAGAACATTTAGTGCCAACTCTTTTTCATGTTCGATGAATCACACTTCTCAGTGCCAGTCCTTTTTCATACTGGAAGAGAAAATTAAGTGCCAACACTTTTTCATGTTGGATGAATTACATTTCTCAGTGCCAACCCTTTTTCATAGTGGATGAGAACACTCAGTTCCAACCCTTTTTCATGTTGGATGAGTCACACATGTTCTCAGTGCCAACCCTTTTTCATGTTGGATGATATTACACCTATCTCAGTGCCAAGCCTTTTTCATGCTGGATGAGAACACTCCCTATGAAGAGGGATCACATGTTTCCCTGGAAATTTATTAGCACTCACTACTCCCTTTACTAGGGATGTCCTTTTGGACCACACCAAGCTTGTCTCTGAAGTATACGAACTTCACTGTCGATAAAGACTTGGTAAACACATCTTCTACTTGCTCATAAGTAGCAACATATTGGAGCTTCAATGCTCCTCTCTGTACCATATATCTAATATAATGGTACTTGATCTCAATTTGCTTGGACTTGTCATGGAACATTGGGTTCTCTGAAAACTTCACACAACTCTGGTTGTCAAACCAAATACAAGTCACCTCTAACTCAAGATCAAACAAACCAACAAGTAGTTTCTGAAGCCACACTGCTTCACTACATGTTGAACATGCTGCTATGTACTCTGCCTCAATTGTACTAAGTGCCACACTAGTCTGATTCCTACTAAACCATGAGATCATATATGATCCCAAACTGAAGCAACATCTAGATGTACTCTTTCGGTTCTCAACACTACTAGCCCAATCTAAATCAGTAAATCCTTGAAGGATTATCTCACAATCTAAGGCATACTTGAGACCATAATCAATAGTACCCTTAAGGTACCCCATCACATGTTTTTCCGCAATCAAGTGAAAACATCTTGGCTCAACCATATACTGACTCAAGGTATTCACCGCGAAACATAAATATGGTCTCATTTTCATTAAGTACATTAACAAACCAATAATCTATCTATACATGGTGACATCCACTGTCTCTGAAGATGTATCACACAACAATTTCAGATTTGTCACCATGGGTGTAGGCATGGCCTTATAGTCCATCATTCTGAATCTCTTTAGAATCTCCACTGCATATTTTTCTTAGTTGAGGAAAATCTCGCACGGTCTCTGCTATACCTCTAGACATAAGAAATAGTGCATCATACCTAGGTCTTTCATCTCAAACTTAGAAGCAATCTTCCTCTTGATTTCATTAATGAGCTTCTCAACACCTGTGAGGAACAGGTCATCCATGTACAAGAGCAATATCACTCATCCTCCATTCACAACCTTGAAGTAGAGGTTGGAATCTTCTTTACTCTTGGTAAATCCCAAGCTCATCAATAAACTATCAATCTTTCTATACCATGCTCGGGGTGCTTTCTTTAACCCATACAAGGCTTTCTTCAATCTGCACACATGTGTCTTACTATCATGTGTCTCAAAGCCTTGTGGCTGCTCCACATACACTTCTTCTTCTATTACACCATTTAGAAAAGTTGTCTTCACGTCCATTTGGTGTACCTTCCACTTCATCTTAGCTGCTAGCGCAAGTATGGTTTTGATTGAAGTGTATCTTTCCACATGGGTAAACGTCTTCTCATAATCAATTCCTTCCTTCTCGTAGAAGCCACGTGCTCTAAACCTTGCCTTGTATTTATCGATACTCCCATATGTTGAATGCTTCATTTTGTAAATCCACTTGGAACTTACATCTTTCTTGTCTTTCAGTCTAAGAACCACATCCAAAACATCATTCTTTACTATGGACTGATATTCTTCAACCATGGCATCCTTCCATTCGTTCTTTCCAACAACCTCTTCATAAAAAATAGGCTCAACATCAATAATGTCACTCAATAATGCCACGTAACTGGAGTATCGTTTTGGTATCTTGCTTTATATGAAGGTTCCATCTGGGGCACCATACTTTTCTGCGTTCTGAATGATCTCACAAGCCCAAGTTGGTATTCTTTTCCTAGTCTGCTCTTGAGCGACATCCTCAAGTATTTGTGGTTCCACCATGTCATAATATTTTGGATCACACTTTGGTTGTACAATATCCTTGCCTCCCTATGCATCTGTAATCCTGTGAGATGCTTGTTTGCTTCATGTCTCAAACTGGAGTCTGTCTAATATGTTGCCTTCTGCAACCTTCACTATAGCTCCCTCTCAGACCTGTCACTGGTGACCTTCCTAGAAAACATACATCTCCATGGTAACCTCCATGGAATTTGTAAGATCACCTGCCTGAGACAAGTACAAGAAAAAAAAAGTATTACTAATATAATAGTATTTTGATAAGTACAAATCTAGGGTAATAAGAACGAAGAGTGACATCATGGTAATCATCATAGCATTACCAAGGTGTCCTACCTGAAAGTAAAGCAAAAAATATCACATAGAGGATATGTTAGTTCATAAGTGCAATAACCTTTATATCATTGATACTCACATCCTACCAAGTATTTAGTAGTATATCCTTTCAAAAGATTGTTGTCACAACTATAGTGTTTGCTTGCAATCAACCTTGATACATGTATATTGGGAACTTATTAATTTAATCAAACAAACCTGAAACCTGGAGTATTATCTTCAAGATTGAATGTTGTTGCTTTCTTTCATGTCTCCTTTATTCACAATGACAAGTAATCTCTCCAACCTGTCACATGTACTAAGACAATATGCTTTCTTGACAGAAATCCGAGTTAGGTAATATGATACACATAAACTCAAAAATCTCAACATCAATCAATACTTTATCTTTAGATTTTACCAGGGGTTAGTATGATATAATGCAACTATAAAATCATACTAATGTTGTAACAGTTAGAGGCATATCAAAACAATCAAACCTGGAGTGTTGGAAAGAGTCCTTGTAACTAGTCATGTGCCTAGATATAATATCCCCAGGTAGAACCCCAATTATAATTATGAATTGTAAACATGTTTGATAGGCTAGTGAGCTGAGTTATAATAAGCTAGAAGGATTATGTGTTTATTAGGCCAAAGAGCCTATATGATAAGGTCATGAAGCCTGATTTTGTATATGTAAATACTCACATCATTAATATAATTACATAGCTGCGTGTAGACCGACCACAAAGAAAGAGTTACGGGGGACTAATCTCCACTAGGTAGGGATTGGGAAGGGGCCAAGCGTCTAGGAATAGGGGCTAAGCTAGAGGGATTACCTCTAAAGGACTAATATTACATTATTATTTCTTAGAGGCTAAGGTTTGACATAACCTATTCTGTCCTAAGTTTCTGGGGAAAGGGGAACAAGTGTTAAGTGGAGCTCATGCAGCTTCAAGAAGACATGTGTCAACCTGGGTGCATGCAGTTTTAGGTGGGAAAGTCATCTCGTTGAGGGTCCCCTCACCATTCTCCGGACTCTCACGACTCTCTCCATGGTCACGATGGTCGCCACTCTGGAAGTTAGCCATACTCCCCACTAATGCACACACCACTAGAACCTACAATTATACTTGAGTTATCCTATGTATTTCCTGTGAAGCCTGGCGCACCTGGATTTTCCTGAGCTTGTGCTATGTCTTAGCGGTTGGTTATTTCTACCAACGCAGTTCCTTGGTTGAGCATGGTTTGCTTCCATATTCTATGTCCTTACCCGTTTTCGGTTGTTTCCATCACTTGTGCGTTAGACGAATGTTGTTGTTGTATTTACTAAAGAGCTAGTTGGAAGAAGCAGGTTGTCAGGCCTGTGAGCAACTCTCTCCAGGGGAGAGAGTGTGCTGAGGAAGAGAGTTATCCTGTGTGATTTCTCATGTGAGCAACTCTCTATAGGTGAGAGAGTGTGTTGAGGAAGTGAGTTATCCCAGAGGGATTCCAATGGAAGCTATAGAGCTATGAGAATTCCTAATCCGACATGTTGTTGAAGCCTAAGGAAAGGGAGGTGTAGCAGCTGATGGACTGTATGGCAGTGAAGGTGTACACTTCTGGGGTGGGACATGTATGTGGGGAATGAGAGTCTGTGAGCTGTGGGCGTAAGTGTCTCCTTGGAGATAATCCTTCCTCTAGACTGGTGCAACTTTCTATTGTCCTTGCCTAGCCCGATGGAGTTTAGTCCTAGCTCAGAGGTGACCCACTGTTGAGAGTGATGAGCAACGAGGTCTATGGTTGGGAGATTTGTGAAAGGTCTTCATGCAGTTGGTGGTCTAATATCAAAAAATTTATAGTTTTGATCCATTACCCACACCTTTCGAACGAGAGAGGTGACCCTCCCCCTTATTTGGTTGGAGGAGCAGGTTCGTACCTTACCTCCTTCACGCATACCTGACAAAGGAAGGAAATATGTATCCACTTCAGATAGTCTCATATATAATGCAAGTTGACAACCTATAAAGGGAACCTTCAATTAAGGGGTATGCTTATTATCGATTTTGTATGTTCAGTTACATGCTGTGTAATTGTACATGTGATATAATCGATGAGTAATGTCTGGATATATTGTATATGTTGTATGTGTAGGCTTACTGTTATTTCCCCATTAATATGTGTATTATCAGCTATGTCGTCTGTATATGTTTATATATAGGTATATGATAATGGTAATTTCTATGTTTATGTGTACGATGTTTCCGCAAGTATCTCTGTGTGGCATAGCCAGTAGATTAAGGCTGGGGCTGTCACAAAATGGTATCAGAGTAGAGAATAAAAATATATAGTCGTTGGGTAGCATTGCTCGACATAGGTTTGAAGGCCAAGGAAGTCACAAAATGGCATCAGATCCATGGTTTCAACACTGATCTGGGATGGGCCAGGAAAGTGGAAGTTGAAGCAAAAGTTTTGGAAAGGAATTGTTGTCGAAAAGGATAAAATTCAAGTTCAGAGCCCATGGTTTCAATATTGAACCTGGATAGGCCAAGAACGAGGAATTTGGAGTAAAAATTCTAGATATATTTGATGTACAGAGTGCCATAAGGGCGCTAAGAGAACACTTGGACTATGTTCAGGAGCTCAGAAGGTATAAGAGTTTGATAAACCATGACATACATGGTATTGGGCCGTAGAGTTTAATTGGGTTGTCGGATCTGTTCGGAGAGAGACATATCTCCCACAACCGTCATATCAGGAGAAGATGCACGAAGGTTAGGCACCAAAGTCCTTCAGACTTCACCCCTTCGACTGTTTTAAATCTATAAGCAGAGAAAACTATTGAGGTTTTGAAATCCGGAACCAATAATCTATTCCAAGGGTCACGTGTCCAAAGATTAAGAAGGTTCAAAGTTTCGACACTTTGGAAGAATGGTTTGTGGTTGCGCGAAAGGCAGGAAATCCCTGAACTCTTGAAGCTTTGAAGTAATGTCACCAAGGGTGACGTGGACCAGTTCGACAGCTTGGAGAAAATGTCGAAGGCAGGAAATTCTTGAAGTCCAGAAGCGCATGATATGATGTGGCAAGATGATGTCACTTAGGGTGTCATGGACCTACCTAGGTATTCCACGTGTCACCACCTTAATTGATGACAATTGTACTGAGTGGAACCCGAAAGGTTAAGAAGCTCAAGAGTTCGTCGTTCAGAAGATTTGAGGTGTGAAAGTGTAAAATATTTTGAAGTACCGGTACTCCCGAAGTCCCGAAGTAACGTGACTTGCTAACGTCACCTGAGATGACATGGAAACACAATATGCATGCCACGTGTCAATGAGTTATGTACGCTTCGAATATTGATTATGCATGTTAGAACGTGACACATGTCACCTGCCTGATTGGGCCATGTGTCCGCTTCTAGTATTCCTCCACGTGGAACTTCCCTCAAGTATGGTTGGTGGGGGCCCCGATGGTTGCACAAAGTAGCTAAACTTGGTAGAGAATTATTAAAGTACGAAGACTCCCAAAGCTCCGAAGAGCAGATTGAATCCTCACCATTGATCAAAGAGGGACACATGGTAGTGGATCTCATATTCTAGAGACTTGGCACTCCAGAGGATTCAAGGTATAAGCAGTTGAGGTCAAGGACTCTCGAAGGTTGGATTATATCTCAATCGTTGATCACAGGGGACGTGTGGTGCCAGATCCCAAGGTACGAAGACTTGGTACTCAGGAGGAATTGTATTGCAGTTGCGTTGACTCGAGAACTCTCGAAGGTCGGAGTTAATCTCAATCGTTGATCGGGAGAAGGTACGTGGCAACAAATGCCATAGTCCGGAGACTGGGTACTCCAAAATGTTGGAGAATATGGACAACTCAGAACTTCTGAAGCCCAGAGTTCTGTAATAAATCCAAGCTGTCGGTTGTTGAGGAGCCGTGGACCATAGATCCACCCCACTTCGAGTGTTTGCCAATTCGGTGTACATGAGAAATAAGACACGAAGCATAAAGAACTTCTGAAGGCCGAAGTGTCGTAGTTCATCGTGACCATTGATAGTTGTGGATGCATGTCAAAAGATCTGACACTCCGTAGAGATGTCACTCTGGAGGTTTGTGGCATTGAAGGCTTTGGAAACCCTGAAGCACAGAGTCCTGAAGCTAATTGTGGTCGTTGATTTGGGTAGAGAGAGGGGACCGTTGATCCCTCTCACATCAATTGTGAACTTTGCGAGTTCAGATTTCGGGAGATTGGCATTGCGGTGAGTTGAAAACACCCAAAGCTTGAAACTCTGAAGTGCATAGTAAGAACTTGTTGGTTTAGCATTGGGTCATAGCCTGAGGTCACATACAAATTGAGGGCTAAATAAAAGTGGCTAGTGCTCGAAAAATGTGTTAAAGAAGTAAAAATGGGTTAGGAAGGAAGCCGTGGGTTTCATTTGGTTCAGACCTACATCAGGAGAGGTATTGAAGACCTAGGAACTTTATGATAGCGTCCACCAAAGATCTAAGAGCCATTAGCTTAGAGAAAAGAGATCCGTTGCACAAGAAGTGCATCAGAGAAAAAACACAAGTTTTAAAGGATCATAGATTTCTACTCAAAGCTCAGAATCGAGCAAAGGAAGTAGTGATTGGAAAGTTCTGGGAAAGAAGATTCTAGGTATTCAGCCATATTTTAGGATTGAGTAGCATAGACCATAGGAAGTTAGAAAGAATATTTCTGGTGACCATAAAAGGAAGGTTTTATGGAATATAAAAGAGTTTGGACCTGATATCAAGAAGAAACAAAATAACTTGAGGACATAATGTTACATCAATAATACTCCACAAGAGGATCAAGGTCAAGACTAAAGAATGTTAAAATAAATAAGTACACAGTGGAAAGACCTAATCTATACAAGATTGATATGTATCAGAATGCCAGTATTTTGATCAAGAAGAACATAATGTATGCATGGAGAAACTGACAAGATCTCCAAGGAACAGTCCTACAGTTTGGAGATAGCACCTCCATTATATCTATCATAATGTGTAGTGGAAGGTCATCCTCCATGGCATGAAGGTCATCAAATATGGCATGACACAAGTTGAATATGCATGTCAGGTTGAAAAATCAAATGGGGCAAGGCAGGAGAAAATAATAATTCATCAAGATAATACCAGTGTTGATATGATCAGTCATGGAAAGGATAAACTAAATTGTTGCAAGAAAGAAGTTGGTGATAACTATCCAAGGTTACTTAGAGAACATGACTGGAAACATAATTCGTTCATGTAGGAGCTAGATCATAGGAATCCAAATAATAATGGAATGTTGAAAATTAATATCAGCATAATATGTGGTTGCAAGTACGCAAAGTAGACAAGGAAAAACTCTTGGATGGAGTCAAGTCCATGAACATCCTAAGATAATGGAAGAAGAAATCATGAGATAGATATCAAGCTAATAGGAATGCATGCCAACACTCTAGGAAGGAAAGATATAATAGTAGAGGATTGTTGATGCACTCCAAAGGTGTTGAAGGTATTTCCATAAGAGCATGGAGATATCAAGTCAAGAATAATTTAAAGGTGAAATGACTTCTAAAGAGAAATCAATAAGGAACCAGGAAGAAGAAAATGGTTCTATGCATGGTTTGAATGCAGAGGAGATGGTTCTTAACAAGAATCCATCTTAAGTGACATAGATCCATGAGTGACAACCCAAGAGGTTGGAGGTATCACTTGAATATATGATGATAATGTAAAAGAAGAACCTTCATTTAATTCTATGCAGCTAGCAAAGGAGGCATATGTGCATCCTTACAATATGCTAGAGATTGGCTAGGCAAGTCAAGTTTGAGGCTAGTTGGCAAAAAGAAGAGAAGAGTACAAGAAAACCTCAAGTACTAAAGTATTCAGTCAGGAAAGGGCTGAAGGAGTTCAATCCTGAAGAGTAGCTAGATGTTGAAGAATCAAGAGTTTATAAAACAACTTGGTTTGGAATTTTAATTCATCCAAGTACGAGTTGGGATAGTTGGATCCAGGAAATTAATGAAAGTTGAAGGTTAATATCAACTTAGCTTGTGACTATAAATGAAAAGACGACCCCAAAAGTGATTTGGTTGGAAATGCAAAGGGTAGACAACGGTGATTGGCTAGAAAGTGCTCATGACAGAAACAATCATGTATAGTGGCTACAATGAGAGCACAAGAAGATTCAAGAATCTGGGAAGAATGGAAGTCTTCTCGGATCAACAAGGAAAAGTTTTGTAGGGAGAAAGAAGTTGCTGCAATTTTCGTGGCAACAAGTATGTTATGGCTTGTTGGGACAACCAAAGGAAATAATACTTGCATGTTTGCAAGTGTTGCTGGTAATGTTGCTGCATATGGAAGGAAGCGACAAAAATTCAAAGGTTAGTTATAAGTTTGATAAAAGAAGAATGAAAGCTTCTACTGCCATTAGCCATACATGTAGAATCAAATTTATTAATGGCAGTTATGTAGGTATGAGTTGTTATTTACTCTTATTTCATAACTGTTGAAGGGAATTTAGGAAATAATTTTCTCAACCAGAGTTATTTTATAAAATCACATGATCATATTATTTGAATGCATACCACTGGATGTGGTAAAGGCTGGAGGCCTGTATTAATTCAAATCTTTTTATCTTTTGAATGCACACACTGACATAGTAGAATGTCATGTTAATTTGGTTATGGGGTAATAACCAAAGAAATAAAAGATAAGAACTTGTTATAGGAATGAATGCTAGTAAGCTAGTCATGTATGAGACCAAGACATGGTTGGATATGGAAAGATATGGATATGGAAAGGTTATGAGCCACACATGTACTAAAAGCTTCCTACCTTTAAATAAAACTTGGGCTTCAACCTTTTTGCTAACACTAATGAACACCACAAAATTATATTCTTGGTGTAGTGTTCAGGTCGAAAAGGAAGGCATCCAATTAATTGGGAAGACAATAGGAAGTGTGTGGAGAATGTGTCAAGACATTGGCCATAATTCCAACTTATGGATGGTGAGATACACGATTGAGATAAAGAGCATTATGTAATTCAATGCAAGGTGCATTGAATAAGTATGCATTGAGAATTGCACTCATGCATATTAAGTGATAGAATTGTATACTTAAATGCAATTGCTGAATGTGTTTGTAAGTACATGCATATATATTGTTGAATGGAAATAATTGTTACTAATAGCTGAAATGTTGCTAACTCATTAAGTTGAGGACATTTCAGGAATGGTTAGACATTGCAACAAGAAGTTGCAAGTCAAGTAGTCACATGAATATTGACTACAGAAAATTTTATGTCAAGAAATTGAATAATAAACTTACTGATATTATTGTGAACATGCATATGCATAGAATGATGAATCATTCTATTTTGTTAAATTGGTTGGTAATTGTGATTGAATTTCTAGGTGCAGACAATTCTAAGATCATTGCATAATATTTTGTACATATTGTAATTGAATTATGATGTACAGGAAATACTGACAAATTCTTGGTTGTATGCAAGATGAAGCATTGCAGGAAAAATGGTATGCAGTTTGGTGCCTGTGGAAAACCACAAGGAAGGCTGCATTCATAATATGGAAACAACCAAGAAGAATTCTGAAATAAAATTTCATGTTTTTGGGAAAAGTTGAATTCCCTTTGAACTAAGTTTTAGTTCCTAAATAAATTCTTTCATGTCCTCTCATGATAACTGCATGTGGGTGATGCAGATGAGATGATGTCGATTAAAGTTGGAATGTTGACTACAAAGAGTAGCTCGGGGGAAGATGATGATTGGAGACAACGGATCTTACCCTGTGGATCCCCAGAGGATTTGGGTGTGTGTACACTTCTCCTTGGGTTTCCTTGGAGAAGGTTGGAACCCTGGAGGGAGAAGTGTGGGGATAGGTTCCCTGGTATGAGGCCTGGAGGGTACCTGGAAACCTCTAAGGGAAGTTGGAACTCATGGAGCCACGGTGCTTTGAGAATCCCTAATCTGGCATGTTGTTGGAATCCAATGAACAGGAGGTGTAGAAACCGATGGACTGGGTGACAGTGAAGGTGTACACTCCTGGGGTGGGACAAGCATGTGGGGAAGAGATACCATTGGTTGGAGTGCTGCTGAGGTTTGGTACCTTGGCCTAGACCATGTTGATATGGATTGTGGACCGTGGCTATCTCGAGAAGCCATTTCCCTGAGGGAGTCATATCCCTGCTCAAGGGTGGAAGGTCTTCTCAATCAAAAGGTAGAGTGTTTATGTCTGTGGAGTCATAGCCCCTGCTAAGAGTTTATCAACAATGAGATCTAAGGCTAGATGGAATGTCGTGGATCTACAACCAATCGATGCTTTCAAAGAGGTTTAATTGAAGCATGTAATAAGGAACAATGAGCTGAATGCTTTCCTGAAGCAACTTTATGGAATAGAGCAATTGAATTTCAACTGCAGTATGAACACCAGAATTGGTGCTTGAAAGTAGAGCACCAGGTGGATAATAGGCTTCCAATAGTTAAAGCTTGGATCTTTTTGAAGAATTTTTGAATTGTATATGTATAAACAAGTTGCACCGAGGACAATGAAAAAATAAGGGGAGGGGATTGTAATATCCCCAGGGATAACCCCAGTTATAATTATGAATTGTAAACATGTTTGATAGGTTGGTGAGTCGAGTTATAATAATCTAGAAGGCTTATGTGTTTATTAGGCTAGAGAGCCTAGATGCTAATGTCATTAAGCTTGATTTTGTATATGTAAATACTCACATCATTAATATAATTACATCGTTGTGTGTAGACCGACCACGAAGAAAGAGTTATGGGGGACTAAGCTCCACTAGGTAGGGATTGGGAATGGGCTAAGTGTCTAGGAATAGGGGCTAAGCTAGAGGGATTACCTCTAACGGAATAATATTACATTATTATTTCCTAGAGGCTAAGGTTTGAAATAACCTATGTTGTCCTAAGTTCTCGGGTAAAGGGGAACGAGTGTTAAGTGGATCTCATGCAGCTTCAGGAAGACATGTGTCAACCTGGGCGCATGCAGTTTTAGGTGGAAAAGTCAGCTTGTTGGGGGTCCCCTCACCAATCTTCGGACTCTCACAACTCTCTCCATTCTCACGATGGTTGCCACTTTGGAAGTCAGCCATACTCCCCACTGATGCATGCACCGCTGGAACCTACAGTTATACTCGAGTTATCCTATGAAGCTCGACACACCTATATTTTCCTGAGCCCGTGTTGTGTCTTAACGGTTGGCTGTTGCTGCCAACATAGTTCCTTGGTTGAGCATGGCTTGCTGCCATATTCTATGTCCTTACCCATTTTTGGTTTTTGCCATCACTCGTGCATTAGCCGAATGCTATTGTTGTATTTGCTAAAGAGATGGTTGGAAGAGGAAGGTTGTCAGGCCTGTGAGCAACTCTCTCCAGGTGAGAGAGTGTGCTGAGGAAGAGAGTTCTCCTATGAGAAACACTCTCTAGGTGAGAGAGTGTGTTGAGGAAGTGAGTTCTCCTGGAGGGAGTCTGAGAATTCTTGATCCAACATGTTGTTGAAGCCCAAGGAAAGGGAGGTATAGCAGTTGATGGGTTGTGTGACAGTGAAGGTGTACACTCCTGGGGTGGGACATGCATGTGGGGAATGAGAGTTTGTGAGCTGTGGGCATAAGTGGCTCCTTGGAGATAATCCTTCCTATAGACTAGTGCAACTTTCTGTTGTCCTTGCCTAGCCTAGGAATCCTTTTCCCGGTGGAGTTTAGTCCCAGCTCGAGGGTGACCCACTGCTGAGAGTGATGAGCAATGGGGTCTATGGATGGGAGGTTCGTGGAAGGTCTGCATGCAGTTGGTGGTCTACTATCAGAAGACAAGTATCAATTCTCTATGTTCAGTTACATGCTGTGTAATTGTACATGTGATATAATTGATGAGTAATGCTTGGATATATTGTATATGTTGTATGTGTAGGCTTACTGTTATTTCTGCATTAATCTGTGTATTAATCAACTATGTCGTCTGTATATGTTTATATATAGGTAGATGATAATGATAATTTATATGTTTATATGGGTGTGTATGATGTTTTCACAAGTATCTCTGTGTGGCATAACCAGTAGATTAAGGCTGGGGCTGTCACAAAATGGTACCAGAGCAGAGAATTAAAAGATACAATCGTTGGGTAGCATTTCTCGACAGAGGTTTGAAGGTTGAAGATGTCACACTAGAAGCACCACTATCAATCTGTGTGTCATAATACATATTCTTTACTTGTATCTTCTTCTTTGGTTTTCTCATGATTGGGTTCATCATCTTTTGCGGCATGAGCATGATGTTTTCTATACTTTCATTTTCTGACCTTGTCTTTTGATTAGGGACAATGTATAGCAATGTGTCCCATCTTTTGACAAATGAAGAATCTATAACTTGAGAAATCCTTCTTGAACTTCTATGGTTTCTGAGGTCCATGGGGTTTATTGTGTGAGTGTACTTCCTTCTTGATTTTTCTTTTTCTGGCAAGCGCTGCCATGGCTTAGTTTTCTTCTTCTCCTAGTTTCTCTTCTCTTGCCAACACCCTTACTTCTTCCTAAGTGCAATCCTCCCATAGTCTACTGAATTTTGTTATCTTTCTTCTTGAGCAAATTCCTTGGATGAATTATTTCCAAGATCTGGGGAGACCATTTAAGGTAGTCATTACTAACTTGACTTCTTTAGTTGTATCTCTAATGGCTTAAAGTTTCTCCTTGATATAAGATAGCCTTGTGAAGTAGGATTGAATGGATTCTAAACTTTGCATCTTCACACTCTTGAGTTGTGTCCTCAAGGTCATCTTCTAATTGAGATTCTTTCCTTCAAACAATCAGGATAGGGCATTGAAAATCTGCTTCAGAGTTTGTTAGTGATGAGACGTGAGGGATCAAATGCTCCTTGATAGAATAAAAAATGATTCTCTTTTCCCTCACCATATCCTTCTTATGTTTAGCTTTGGCCTCATCTCCCTCTGGCTCAAGAACTTATTCCTTCACGAGGTTTTCCAAGTCATTCTCTTCAAGAATGAGAATTACTCTATACTTCCAGGCTCAGAAGTTATCATCTCCCTCAAGCTTCTTATCAAGCTTGGTGCTAGGTACCGTCCTGCCCTTGAACAAAGAATATAATAAGAACTTTTCAAAAGAGGGTTTATGAACTTACTAGAGAGAGTAAATGGCAAGATGTCTAGGGTTTTATGGGAAAACCCTAAATTTCAAAAACATCAAATTTTGGACTTCTGCTCCAGGGAAAAGATGTTCCCTCCTAAGTCAAGTTCACTGATTTTCTTGGCTTGACAAAAATCCTCCTGAAAATGTGTGACGTCACCTTCTAGGGTTTTACAATTGCAACAATAACTGTAGTGGTTGCAACAATAGCTGTAGTGGTTGCAACGGTAAAACTTCTTTGATATGAGAATATAGTCCCAGGGGAAGGTGCGCTAGGGTAAGGTGAGTCTTCTGGTGGTCTTATTTTCCCCAGCGAGTTCCTCTAAGATGTGAAAACGACTTCTTAGGCCTGCTATGATACCATGTTAAAATTATTCGTAAATAATTAAGTGTGTTAGTATTCTTTAACTTAATGCATTAAAACAATAACCATAATAATAAGGATCACCAAAAGAAAGACATCCATAGAATTACACAATATTTATCCTGGGAAACCCTCTTGGGGGAGAAAACCCAACAAAACTTCTTTAGCATAGATTCTTCAATAAGTACAATATCTCTACAGGAGAGATCTCACCATAACAAAAGCTAAACCATAAAACCTAGACCATAACAGAGTAGTGCACCACTTGAACAAGATAGGTCACTAAGATGTCTTCTCCTTGCCACTGGTTATCCTCCTCAAACTTGCGCATTGCAGAGATAGAGATCCCGTGTTCTATGTTGTACCAAATGAGGCGGCTAGACTCCTTATAAACACACATTGGACAACCCCCTTAATTAAGCCAGGGCTGACTTAACAATTAACCCTTATAATTTACAATTGACTTGTCTAGTCACAATAGGGTCAGATTTTACAGGGGCACAATAGGGCCAAATATAATATAATATAATAGGGCCAAGGTACACGTAGGTCCACTCAAGTGAAGCGCTCACTCTACGGGTGACACATGTAAAGCTCCAAGGTGATGACAATAAACGAGTAAGGGTCCAAGGCATGAGCGCTAATCCCTAAGGTCCAATTCTCCTCCACCAAGGGTCCAAAGCTGCAATGCATCTCTAAGGTCACGTGCCTACTTAGGGACCACCATGCCTACATGTTCACTCCCTCAACCCAAGCATTATCAAGTCGAGTGTAAGCCTCCATTCAAGCAATCAAGAAACCCCATGTTGTCTAGGACTCAAATCCCTCCCACAGAATTCCCAACACTCCTCCAAGCAAGCAATCCCCCTTCATGTGTTATCTAAATGAAGAAGTCACCAGGGTCCATTGGTCTCCAACACTCAGAGGAAGAATTCCATATAATCATCCATACAAGGTCTAGCAACCAAGAGTAAACCACCTCTGATGTGAAAGTCCTTCATGGAACACCAAGGTTCTACCATACACTATGCACCTCACATCCCATGAAGCACCCCCAAACATGGTGTCAACACTTTCATAGTAGCCTCAAAATCTAACACTTATATCATATTTATAATCAAGGTGTTTGTTAAATTATATTATCTTCCAATATGCATGCAAACACAACACACGGGACATCTCATGTTGTGATTTGTATATGCCTGGATGCCTTTTAGTATAGTTGCAACTATGAAAGAAATTTTTAACTCTTTCCGTGATTTTGTTTTCTTAATCTTATATCATGATTTTTTGACACTTTTTATGATTTCCTTCAATGTATATATTTGCATTTAATTTGCAGTTGTATTTAGAGTGTTCTGATTTTTCTTTGCATGCTTTTATTTCCACAACTCGTTAACTAGAAATAAGGATTCTTGCAAGTCTTCACTTGAAAAAATTAAGTCTTGCTTGTTGGTATTTTAGAATATTCAGCTTCTAGAAAAGTAATAAATTCTATCTATTCTGATATTGAGTAATGTTCGTGAGAGTCTAGTTGTTTCCATCTCCAAGCTCAAAGCTTTGTTCGTGCATGTCCTACTATGGTGCAAGACATCTTACTCATTCGTTAATGAGCAAATGGGCGACACCAAAAAATGCACCGGAGAATAATTGGCATCGTGGATACTAAAAATACTTAATGCAAAGGCATTGCTTGCTAGGTAAACTCCTCATTTATTTATTCATTCTTGTATAGCTTATATTCTTTTTGCTATTCTTTTGAGTATGCTATAATAAATCCATCACTTTGCATCATTTGCAAGGGTTAGCTTGTTTCAGTGTCACGGCTCCTCATTTATCTATGCATTCTTGTATGGATTCTATATTTTTTTCTATTCCTTTTTCTATGCTATAATAAATCCAATCACTTTGCATCATTTGGGAAATCTAGTTTGTTACAGTGTCGCAACTCAAGACTTTGCTCTATATTTTGTGGCAGGGCATCTTATCTAGCGATGCACGACCAAAAGGGAAATGTCCAAACCTACTAAAAGGGGATTTACAAATTTGTGTTGTTGCCTCCGTACAAAGTAGTGAAGTTGAACCAAGGAAGAGGTGATTTTGAGAGCACTTGAGAAGATTAATATCAAAGGATACCAAATATATCTAATTTAAAGGATTTGATTGCTAGGTAATTTGTTCAATTACCTACGACTACTATGTTTTTCATATATGCATATTTATAATCAATGGGTATGTTAACTTCTATTATCTTGCAATATGCACATAAACACAACTTGTAGGACATAGTTATCACATGTCGTATATGCATGGATGTCTTTGTCGAATGTAGCTCCACGGTAATAAGAAATTTTAAACTCTTGTTATGATTTTGTCTTCTTACTCCGATGCCATGGTTTTCTTATGCTCACTATTATGTTTTGCAATATATATATTGATATTGGATGTAATATTTACGTTCAAATTGTAGCTATATTTATAGTGTTTGCATATTTCTTTCAATGGTTTTATTTCCACAACTCAACTAACCATGAGGATTCTTACAAGTCTTCACTTAAAATAATGGGAGTATGGTTTGCTTTTGTTTGTTGGTCTGTTGGATTATTCGACTTTTGCATAAGTGTTCAAACTGTAATATGGAAATTTATTTTTAAGAGTATGTGTTTATCATGGAAGGGGTTGGTATGATCTATAAATAACTCTTGCATAATATCAATCTTCCTCAAGCAATGCTATCTTGGTTTGACTTATTTGTCCTAGGCTATAGTGATATGAAAATGACAATTTGTATGTGCTCCAAAGGTGCGAGACACGTTTTCATTTTTTCCTCTTGGGACTTCCACATTTAGGTGAGTCATTGACAATTGTTCTTTAGATATTGATGCTCAAAGTGTCTTAAATAGTGTGTTGTTTGATCTCAAATAATTAATCTTAATGTATTTTTTTATCTCAATCTTAGTCCATTACTTATCCCCCCCCCCATACTATCTACATTTTTTTTAGTTTTATCTCTCAGATGTGATTTTTATTGCTTGCAAAAATTTAAGAATTTGTTCAGACATGATGGTGGAATTTCGATGCTAGTGTGCAACGAAATGATATTGGTGGGTTAGGAGGACCATAATAGTCACAATACCTAGTTGCTACTTATCCATGACAAGCAAGACGTGTGATTTCATAGGTAGAGGGTGCATCTATTTAGCTCTCCTTTTGGTTCTTATCTCGCTTCTTATGGCTTTGTAGTTTTATTATATTAATTGGCAAGTGGCAAAGTCCATCTTTCGTGTCCATATCCACATAATGTAGTAAGTATTTGTATATGGATTTCCCCTTCATTTCATTGTGGAGAAGGATTTTGAGTAAAAATGTTGTAACCCATGAATAATCGTTTGGTTTAAGGTCACTTTGGTCTATGGTAGGTTTTTAATTTTCTTTTTGTTAATTTGAAAAAGGTTTTGGTTACAACATGAATTAGAGCAGAGAAATAAGTAGATTCATGAGGATGTATATATATTTTAATATGCAAGGTTAATGAATTTCTTTTGTATTTTTTGTGTTTTTTTACAGGGCATTGTACAACTATGAACTATCCTAGAAAGGGGCTTAGAATCTGGACAAATTAATTACTACCTACGAAGAAGTAAGAATTCATACCCAAGATGAAGGACTTCCAAGATAAGGAAAGAAAGGAATGGATGAAATAATAAGTGGAAATAACTTCGGTAGCAGTAAAGAACATTAAAAGTACCTTATATATTATCATATCAAGCTTAATGCTTATGTTCATAAACAAGTAATGGAGAAGTTAATTTGGAGTTATACATAAAAACACGCACTTGGATTTTAGATGGATGAAGTGCAACTTTTATGAAATGTTGTGTTCATGTGTTTCATTAATCTCTTGATAGGAACAATGGAGAGCAGGAGAAAGATTGGTTTTCAGAGATACTATGACACAACAAAGAAAGAGATAAGGGAAAATTTCATTTGGAGTTACACACGCACAAATATACACTTTTATTTTAGATGTATGAAGTTCAAACTTTTTGACATACCATGTTCACGTGTTTTGCTTATCTTTTAACAGGGTCAATGGAAAGCACGAGAAAAATTAGTTGTTGGAGAAAGCATGACACAAGAAAGAGAGGGAATGAATTTTCGAAAGCTCTTGCTCATTCACATCCCCCTCCTTGATTCTTTTGTGTCATGTCATGTTGTGTGTATGTGGAAGCGCTTCCCATGTCCTGTGGTTGTTTTTTCTTGTGTTGATGTTTGTTTGTATGCATTGTGTGTTTGTGTATTTGTGCTTGTATGTATGTGAACTTGGTTTGTGTAGAGTCACGGGGAGGGGACATGTGATATATATTGGAATGGACTAAATCTAGATCTGGATCATCTCAACCAAGTAAAAACAAAGGAAGGAAGACACTGCAACTCATCTCTCCCCTTCTCTCTCTCCTCTTTGGATTGCAGATTTTCCGTTCCAAGTATTATTATTTTCTCAAGATATTTTCTTTTCGTTTGTATGTGTGTATAATTCATTTGAATGGTATTAATATGCTATTTATTAACCACAAATTACTACCCTAATTAAGTAATCATATGTTGAATCTTTTCATCGATGGAGATTAGATCTCTCTCTCTCTCTCTCTCTCTCTCTCTCTCTCTCTGTACTGTAGGGATTTTAATTTTAGTTGTTATTAATTTTGTTTTTCACGAAGAGATACAAAATCCTATGCTATCTTTTTCTTTTTGAGAATTTTCAAACCACATATTGTGCAATTAAATCAATGCAACAAGACTATTGTTGAAATTTCGAGAGGAGACACATTTTTATATATTTTACAAGTACTCGAGTTTATATTTGTTGTTTATAATATATTAGATGTCTTTACAATAGAATAGTTTAATTTGTAATGTCACGTAGTGTGTAAAAGAATTATGCAGAAGCTAGTTTGGAACAATTTTAGTTTCTCATTTAAAATGATTATTGATCAGATTTTGCAATCTTTTCCTAATGACGAGACTCAACTATATGTTGCAAATTAATTGTAAGATTCTTTTTATGCTCTTTTTGGCACTTGTGTTGATGTTGCATTTAAGGGAATAGGTTAAATACTATGTAGCTTGAGGCATCCTAGTGTTTGGTATTTATTAAAGGTACTTGTTTAAATGCATATATCATAGAGGCTGGTTTTATCATAGAGAACTTTGGTTGCGATTTATACGAGTTTTGAATGTAGATCCGTTTGTCAAGAAAAATACATATGAGCGAGGTTTATCTTTATTTTGAACCAGTTACATGGGGGACTGCTCTAAAGGTTGTTAAAACATCTCCATTGTTAGGCTTTCGTGACCAACATTGCATTATTTTGATTAGTTGAAGTTGACAACACCGTTTGATTTTAAGTTTTATTTCAATATCTAAGTTTCTGAACTTATTTGAAAACTTGATCATTTTGTGGGACAACTTTGTGGTACATTATGAAATGTGGGAGATTGGGCCTCATTTTCCTTGAGATTAGAAAAACCTACTGCATAGTCAAGGAATATATATTCTCAAACTTTTACATTGTATAGTTCAATGTCCTGTTGAAGTAACATATTGTTTTTCATTCATTTTTTTTTTTATAATTGAGAAAGATAAATGATTTATTTTTTTGAGGTAGAAATGCTAAACTAGTTTACAGTGAAAGGTTCCCCCACCTCCCTCGCCTTCCTTTTTTATCTCTCATGTTAGGTGCTGACAAGATATAACATCGGTTGCAATTTTCAAAATAGTGAGTATATGGTGGTTTCTGAAAGATATTTCTGCAGTTTTAACTCTTATCATGTACAGTTGAACACAACATATAAATTTCTAAGGTTTACCATTTCATTTTCACTTCAAGCCTTATTTGACTAAATAGAGTTACCTGCTATCATCCTCTTTGGACATGGAAATACTAAACTAGTTTCCAGTTAAAGGTTCCCCCACCTCCCTCCCCTACCTTTTTTATCTCTCATGTTAGGTGGTGATAAGATTTATCATTGGTTGCAATTTGCAAAGTAATGAGTGTGAGGTGCTTTTTGAAATATTTATCTTCATTTTTAACTCTTATCATGTATGGTTGAACACTACAGATCTATTTCCTAGGTTTACCATTTAATTTTCACTTCAAACTGTATTTGACTAAGAAGAGTTACCTATTATCATCCTCTTTGGACATAGAAAATATCAGTCAAATGCAACATAAATAATTTTGAAATATAACTAAAATTAGGATAGTTCTTGATTCCTTTAATCGGGTGTCAACTATAAAAGTTGCAATTTGACATCACTTGGTCATCTTGTCTGCCATGTGAGCTATGAAGGGATCCTTTACATAATCAAGAATGGGCTCTCTTTTCCTTAGTCGCCTCCTTGTTATGAACAACCAACAAGTTCACATCGGTAGGTGCTAGAATCTCTTTCTCAACGTGCTCCTAAATCTCGGCTTCCTCGATAGGCATCTATGGCCTAATATTCCTAGGGATGAAATTGGAAGCTCCATCCAACTTATCACATTCTCTAAGTCCCATGGTATACATCTATGAAAGATCTAAATCCACCTCAAAACAAAAGTTAGCAATAATGAAGTAGAACAAGCCCTCTTAGGGCTCATACGCTACATCCAAATGTCCCGGTGTTCCACACCGAAGCAACTGGTACAAGGTTAGCATACCACTTAGAGGGACAACGCCATAGAAATACCAACTCCTCCTCCACCAAAACAATGATTTTAGCAAGAAATCTTCGATACTATGTAGAAACTTCATGAATTGATATTTCCTTTGCAAGTTCAAAAATTTCACCTCTTTTGAGGTTCCACATATCTAATCGTTGTGAACTATCATCCTTAGGGAAGTTCAAAATATATATCACAAACAACGAACAAAATTTCACTTTGTTGATTTTTCTGATTCTCAGATCTTGATATTTATTTCCTTTTGATCACAAACAAGATTCATTTTCAACCCACAATTATCATAGAATAACTATACACTGAAAATATCAACTATAACAATCCAATGGAAATAACAAGATCTAGAAACATTAACCATGCACAGTAGACAAAAGAACATAAGAATTTATCTTTGGAAACCCAACCTTGGGAGAAAAGCCATCAACCTTTCTTATACAAGAATTCAGTCCAAGATATTACCAGTACATCACCATCACCAGATCAAAATACCATACAGAGAAGTCTTTCCCAAGTTTAGCGCCTCAATAATATGACCAAGAATAACCAAGAGAAAGATCCTCCAAGCCTAGTGCCTCTCCAAAAGATAGCGCATAAGTAAAGAGACCAAAAATTGCAGCTGGCATGAGACAAATGGCACGAAGCAACTACCTAGTGCGCATTAGACGAGGAGAGAACCGTGTCTGTCATAATTAAATGAACCAGCCTCTATTTATACTTATAAAATCACATGTCTTTTCATGTGGGGCCGACTTCTCTTCTTGGATATTTAATTTTACTTTATTTATTTCTGTCTTTTACTTGTGGAGACCGACTTCTCTTTTGTGGTCTTCCATTTCTTCCTAGGACTTCTTTAATGGTGTAGATGGGTCTTCTTGTACTTTTTTGTGGAGAATGATTGCCCATAGTTGCAAAAATTCAACACTCCCTCTCAACGAGGGAGGAATTATCCATACTTGTATTTCTTCTATCATAGAAAGGTTGTCCTTGAGCCTGGTTGATGTAACCTTCTCTGGGATGCACCCAGTTGATGTATACTTCTCCCAAATAACACCTAGTTAATGTATGATTCTCCCACATAGCACCTTGAGTCTCCAACGATCCTTGTCATGTCACATGATCAAGGATAGAGACCACGCATGGGTCATTCTACTTAGTCAAGTTAGCATGGCCATCAGAGAAGAATGTCAAATGCTAATACACAGAGAACATTAACACCCTAGGCCACTCACCTTAGCCAAGTCAGCATGGCCATTGGAGGAGAGTGTCTACCTGATGCTAATACACGGGGAAAATCAACGCCTTGGACCATTATCCTTAGCCAAGAAACATGGCCATCAGAGGAGAATCTTTGTTCAATGCATATGTACCTAGAGTATTCATCTGTCCTTGATCAAGTCACATGATCAAGGATAAATACTATGCCTGGACCATTCTTCTTAGCCAAGTCAGCATGGCCATCAGAGAAGAATATATCATTATCCTTATCTAAGTTAGCATGGCCATTAGAGGAGAATTTTTTCCACTTTCCTTAGTCAATTCAGCATGGCCATCAGAGGAAAATGTCAACCCGGTACTACGATCTAGAGAAACATCAACACCTCGAGTTTTTGTCAGTCCTTGTCAATTCAACATGATCAAGGATAAATACTACACCTAGGCCATTTTCCTTAGCCAAGTCAACATGGCCATTGGAGGATAATGTCTTCCCGGTGCTGCCTAAAACACCAACACTCCCTCTTAGTGAGAGATACATTCTGCATCACACCAAGATTGTTTGGTGAGAATGTCTTGTATGCTCATCTGTGGATATGTACTAGAGCTTCACTGCTCCCTTCTACATCATGTCTCGGATGAAATTCTGAAAGAACCTTCTAAAGCCACATTGATTTATGACTTGCGAAACAGACTGCGATATATTTCATCTTTGTTGTACTAAGTCCCATAAAAACCTACTTTCCTGAAATCGTAATTGATCTCAAGTTGAAGCATCACCCCAAGGTTCTCAATTTGCCTACTACACTCCCTTCCCAATCAAAGTCTGTATATCCCTACATCCTTACTTCACCACCTGAGACATATCTAAGGCCATATTCGATTGTACCATGCAGTCACCTCAACACATGCTTTGTTGCAACTCAATGGTAGTGTCTTGGATCTACCATGAAATGGATTAAGGTGCAAAGTAAGTATCCATCCTGGTGTTAACCAGGTACATCAATGATCCAATCAACTTCCTGTACATCGTGGGATCCACCAAATCTGAATCTGAAGTAGAATCACTCAACTTCTTTAGATTTGTCTTCATAGGTGTAACCATGGACTTGCAGTCCATCATATCGAATCTCATCAGTGTCTCCTAACTAAGGAAGATCTCATATAATATCATCACACCTCTAATATGAGGAATATTACATCCAACAAAGACCCTTCATCTCGAACTCTGAGGCCAACTCCCTCTGTCATTGAAGTAGGCTCTATTGAATAAAGTGTACCCTCCCAGG
>WSFP011403461.1:0-26147 GCA_009831015.1 Picea engelmannii | reverse complement strand
CTTTTGTTGTAGCTCTACAATTCCAGCCCGTCTGAGTCTAAAATTTCAGACTGAGTTAGCCTTATGTGTCTTATTTCCAACCCCACAAATTAGACCAAGATTGAATTCTCCAAGAGAATTTTATGATAACTTTCCCAAGATGTGCTGATTTTTTCCCTTTCAAGAGAGTAAACTTGAACGGCCTGTCGTGTGTCATTGTCTTCATTTCCTAACTTGAAATTTTCACCAGTAAAACTTTGGTATGTAAACTAACCAATGGAATAGGTCTCACTTAATTTGGAATTTTATAGCTTCATATATAACAGTTTTCCCAAGAACACATGTTTTAGACTAAAATATGGACCATCCAAAAACCTTAATTTACTCAGATAATAAATTTCTGAGTACAGTGAATCAAGGGCTGAAATTTAAAAAAAAGATAATTCACTATTCCTCCTTCATAGTGTAAAATTTTAAGAACCTAAAAGCAAGCCGAAAAATATTGGGAGTGAAAATTCCAAGAAGACTTATTTCAGACTAGTTTCAGGACTAGTCAGAAACCCTAACTTGAACATAATGTATATCCAAAACTATAACGAACCAAGATCTAAAATTTGGATCCAAGCTAGCTATATATGTCTCCTATACACATTATAAATACCATATACTGAAACCTTCCAGGAAAAAAAAAATGTAGCGAAAATTCCAAGAAGACTTATTTTGAAGAAGCCATAGCTCGTATACCAAATGTTAAGAATCAAATATAAAAAATGAATAAAAACATCAGAATAGGTACTCCTCGCCTTGAAAAAGAGACAAATTCAGATAATAAACCTCTTTTAGGGGGAAACCTCCTTATACGACACAAGAATTCACAAATACAAGATGATTTCAAATGAAAATGTCTCTTTGTCATATATAGGAGACTAGGAGATACAATTACAACTAATGCACCCAAGATTACATAAATCAAATAACACTACTAATGTAATATTCCCCAATTAAGGAGTAATGTGCCATGATTTAGGGATTAACATTCTCCATCTACTTTCTCAGCATCAATTTTTCCTCAAACAATCTAAATGTTCCTTTGGCACCTCAGAAGTAGAGTACTTGGTGTTGAGGAATAGATATGAATTTATATTACTCAAGCATTTTCGAATCTTTATTGGCTAAGGAAAGATAGTCGGGAATATTACCCTATGTTTATAGCTTCAAAAAGTGTTTCCCAATCCACAAGTATTAATTATGAGGGCTTAGGCTGATTTTTTTTTTAATAAAAGATTGTTGTAAAATATAACATTTTTATATAATTTTCTGAATATAACAGATTGCAAAAAGTAAATGTGGAGATCAAAAGAAAAAATACCAAGTCACATATTAACACAGATGAGACAGAATAGCAATCGCTTTATTTCACTCCAAGAAATCAAAAGAATCGTTCTCTTTACAAAAATCCCTGTGGGAGCATGGACCAAGGTCAAACTTAGATATCCCCGATGAAAACCATACAAAAGGACTCTGACAAGAAGTATAAATTGAACTTTAAAATATGGATCATCTTGCCACAGACTGCTTCCCACTTGACTCTGCACAATATCCTTTATCATTCATGAAATTTAATTCATAAACAGACAAGTCTACACAGACTATCAAAGATAGATCAACACCTATGAAACAAGCATCTGAATAATATGGTTCAGCTTTGAAACTTGTTGTCTACAATAGGACCTTTTTGTCATAAAAGAGAATTAGGCTTTTAATGAATTGAAGAATGAATAAAAACTAAACTATCTCAATAAAACTCAAGAGAAAACCTTAGTATGTTTTCTCCTTCTATAATCCTCTTGTTATTCCTTCTCATTTGGCTTTTATGCATTCCAAATTAGTTGAAGTAGTTCAACTACCTCATTAGTTAAGTTAACTAAAACTCAACTAACTTTTAGTTTAGGGGAGGATATAATAATAATAATAATAATTAAGGGTCTTTTATTAAATAATAACTAGTAGGTGGGACCCCTTGTGACTCCCTTTATTTCTTAACAAAATAAACATAATTAGATAATCAATCAAACACATGCCTCCTTTTTGCTCCCATAATTATTTCACAATTTGAAATTTAAATATCAGAGATATTTCAAATTATATCCAAAAATGTAAACATCCATAATATCCAAAAATAGTTTGTTGTCCAAAACTTTTAGCAGTGCATTATCCTCAATAAATCAAAAATAAACACATAATCAAAAACCATATTTGCCACTTTGAGAGGAAAGTTTTCCTTTGTTGTTGTTATCCCCTTTTGACTTCCCTGAATTAGCCTTAGGTTGGGTGGAACCTTGAGGCTTGATCTCACTAATGACATGGGAGCAATCATCTCTCAAGTGCATACAGGATGATACTGACTTGGCTGAGTCACTTGAAGGACAAGACAAAGCAACAACAGATTTACCTTTATCATGCACATGGTGGGCTTTGGTTTTGAGTCTTTTGCTTGCATGGTAGGACTGTACAGGGGAGTGTGTAGGGGAAATATAAACATTTGGGTTAACAGGTGGAGGAGGAGGAGCTAAGAACAAATTTGGCCATCCACGATGGCGGGAGACTGTTGGTTGAAGAATCGCTTTCCATCCATCGTTCTTTGGAAATTCAGGTTACAAAGATACATGAGGGGGAACAGGGATACCATGAACATGTTGGGGCTAGAAGGGAGGCCTCTCTAGCCTAGTCTGTACTATCCCTTATCCAATCCAATTGAAAAATCTAGCTTGAAAGAGTTGGTTTAATTCTTGGGGATTGACATCGAAATGTATTAAGAATATGGGCCTTCTAGGCCATCTATTCTAGTTTCCTCTGCCCCTATTGTTTCGACCATGACTTCCTCTGTTGAAGAATCTCATCCTGTATGTAGCAATTATTAGAAACTAGCTCTTAAACAGACCATACATGACATTCTCTTAATATGAAACAAAGTTTGGCGCAGCAATTAACATCAAACCCATGCAATCCAATCCATAAAACTTATTTAATAATTGTCAATTGAGCAGGGGGTGAAATAGGGTTCATGGGATCTCTGTGGGGATTGTATTGAGCAAAAAAGTGATATCATGATAGGGAGTAAGAACACGATTACTGCTATAGAATTCATTAAATAACCGACTGTGCAACAATACCAAAACATATCAACTACTATATATCTCTGTGTCATTTTTTTTACTGGCATACAAAGTTTTAATCTAATTTTAGTGAACAGGGCGTGCAAAATGAATTGGGGATCATGAGGGGATTTATAATGAGCGAAAAATTGAAAAAATGAGAGGGAATTATATGGATATTGTTCATAAAATAAATTAAATCAATCAACTATCATAACTCTGTTTCAAATTTAATCCAAAAATCATCCACTTTCAAGAAAAAAACATTCAGTGTTCCTCAATTTCATACAAATTGCTTTTTGTCTTAATAAAACCATTTAATTTCCCAGAAATCTTCCATTTATAATAGTTTATGCATTTATATAATGATTATGCAAATATTTACAATTCCACAGTACTGCATGTGTTAACGTTGATCTCTTCTTTTAAAATAAATAAAAAAAACATGCACAGTGATCCTTATTATCTATGCCCAACATTTATCCTTGGTAATCAATAATAATACACCCAGGATAAACAATCAATAGTCAATGTCATCTAACAAAAATCAGGCATGATTTGAACACACACAAGTTCCCTTTTAAAATCTAGGCGGAACCAAAGAACATTTGATGATTCTATCATATGAATAAGTCTTTGACAATATAACTGACATAGTCTTGAATCGACAACAACAGTCAACCCCAAAAATATAACCCTGAGCTTTATCTCTGTGTGAATTAATATGTATAGAATTCCTTTCAAAACAATCATAGTCTACACAGTGATTCCCATAAGATGTATGAGGAGAACAGAACGATGTTTCCACACAGGTATTTCTTTTAAATTGTGACAAAAACATGATCGTGCTTGGCGACATAATCATTCATACATTCTTAACTTAAATGCAATCATGATCATGCTAGGATTAAAAACATTAATAAAGATCCAGTGGTAGGTAACCATACTTTTTTTTTATGTTTAAACGAATTCATCACAGAGAGGAAACACAGATATTCGATCAAGAGGAGGGAGCTCAGGCCTTTAAAATGTCCACAATTCATTAAACCCAAAATCTTGACAAACCTCAGGAGGTGTCCAAGGGAAGTAGAAGCAAGTCAGACTCCAAGTCTGGCTCTTTAGAATTTAAATGCAGAGAGTTAATGAAAGTCTACTTGTCTTTTAAAAAACACAGAGAGCTCACAGTATTTTATATCCTCATATCAATTTACCACCAAGTAACAACCACAGGCCACAAATATAATCTTTAAAAAGAAAAAGCAGAGAACCATGCTCTTTACAAACACTACAATCTTTCAACTTATAACTCCAAGATCTTAACAGAACCCTATGAGAATGCTCAAGTGGGAACAAGGAAATTTGAGTTCAATAACCTAGGCACCCATGAATGCCTCTAACACTTTTGCAGAGAGGAAACAAGGGTTACTTTAAACGATGATGGATACTCAAAATCATAGAGAGACCAAGTCTCTTTCCAACACACAGGAGGTCGAACAAATTTTGGCAGCAACTAACAGTGATGCCATACCACATAACAGTTAACTAACAGTGATGCCATACCACATAACAGTTGTCATTATAGCATAGATGAGAGGAGTAGTGTGGAAACTCTTCGTGAAAAGAAGGCAAGAATGTGACTCATATCCATTGAAACATACACAGGAATACATCAAACATTCGGGGCCAACCAAGATTGTACTTGTGGAAATCTTTCAGTGAAATGACAGTAAAGTAAGAGTCATCAACAATAGCTCGGGGCCTAGATAAAATATCCGTACCATTTTCGATTGACGCATTACAACTTGGATAAAGAATCATAACAACGACCGAGAGGGAAAAAGAGGTGACATCAACTAATACACAGAATGGTGGTTAAAACCCCTCAACCATAAAACACAGATTTTGTTGCACCACTGTTACTATTATTTCACAGAGAACCATCATGAAAAACCACGCTGACCAAGTAAATAACCAATGCACAAAATTTATAATCAATAACACCCATTACTTTGCTTACAAATGCTAACATTTCGCAGTAATCACAAAGAACCAGAACACAACATCTACACTCAGTCAAAAACTCAAGAAAACACAGAACCCATGCAATCTTGAGCCACCATTTGATTCATAATACAGATATTTCATCATGGATAGATATCAAAGAGCCATACCTGTGAGAAAATTGCTTCAATGAAAAACCAGTCAAGTTTTCCCCTTCCAATCCTGAAAACGTGGAGCTTCCACAACCAACAGAGAAACAATGCAACTACGCTAGGGTGACGGGATCAAGGGAGGTTTGGAGATATGTGCAGTAAATGCATGTCACTTCCTCACCTGGCCCTATTCAATTCCATGTACGAGTCATCCCACTAACATAACATTCACCATTAACATCAAACCATATTCCATCCCAAAATTCAATGACATATCCTTTGTAGATTCGATACCATGTCAATTGCATAGTGCGTAACCCGAGATATATCATAACTATACGTTAACCTCTTGTCATAACTTCAATGATAATCACATATTAACATTACCATATGTGCCTCCAGATATTTTCTTTAACAAAATCGCATAGTATAACAGCTAGGTCCAACACTTGTATCCATCTATACATTCATTTGAAGTTTATATGTAGTCTTTTACCATGGCCTTAGGACTAATACATAGTTCCTTTCTTTTTGTTTTGAGCTAGCTCCCATTTTATTATCCTTTGCATAAATCATATATGAATTAGTAACCAATGTCATAACATAACATAGCATAGCACTTGTAACAATATAATTATCATAACCATAAAACTGCCTTGTATCACAAGTAACATCAACCATGCATCAACCACCCATTTATCATATCAAATGGAACCAAGACTGCATCATCAAATGTATAGGACGATGTAGGCAACATCATAACAGCAGCAACATATAAGTGTAATATGCCTATCTTTTGCGCCTCTAGTATACAAAGGGGTCCCACCTACTAGTATTATATTATTTTCATAATTAAATAATAGCGCTTAGCAATCCTTTGTGGGCGGAATTCATTGTTGCGATTTTAATCATCAACAATTGGGTCATATTGTCGGTAAGTATGGTGTAAGGGTGGATCCTAAGAAAATTGAAACTATGTGGGATTGGCCTCGCCCCAAAACTATCAATAGCTTGCATGGTTTTCTAGGTTTAATGAGATATTATCACAAGTTTGTTCAAAATTATGGAAACATTGTATCACCTCTCATATCTCTCCTTAAAAATAATACTTTCAACCCAACTCCAGTAGAAAATCAATCCTTCCATGCCTTGAAAGAGGATATGTTCACAACTCTTATCTTGGCCCTTCCCAATTTCAAGAAGACTTTTGTCCTGGAATTTTATACTTCCAGGAAAGGAATTGGAGCAGTCCCTGTTCAAGAATGACACCCTTTGTCCTTCACTAGAAAATAACTTTCGGAGATACATTTGGTTCAATCCATATATGAAAAGAAAATGTTGGATATTCTACATGTCATAGATTTCTGGCCTCCTTATCTATTGGGGAAATGCTTCCAAATTGAAACAAATAATTAGAGCCTTAATCATTTTCTAGAATAGCGAATTTCATCCCTGAAGCAACAAAAATTGGTGACTAAGCTATTTGGATATGATTATGATATCATTTACAAGAAGGTTGGAAAAGAAAATATGGTTTTTGATGCTCTTTCCAATAAGTATGAAGATGAAGGGTCCCTCTTTTCTCTCTCCTTCCTTGTACCATATTGGCTCCAAGTTATTCGCCAGGAATGGTTGCAAGACCCCAAAATTTCTTGCATGATCTTACAATTGCAAGACAAATATCCAATTTCTCCAAGGTACTCTTGGCACAACGATGATATTTTCTACAAATTTTGTCTTTATTTAAGAAAACAGTCGCAACTCAAATCTACGGTGCTTTCGCAGCTTCTTGCTTCCCCCACAGTTGGGCATTCAGGGTTTACCAAAACCTATGAAAGGGTCAAACATTATTTTTTTGGGGATGGTATGAAACAGGACATTCGCACCTATGTGGATGAATGTGATGTTTCTCAACGCAACAAGGGAGAAACAGTCAAGGACCCAGGCACACAACAACTGCTCCTGATTCCTGCGACTATTTGGACGGATATTTCTACGGATTTCATTGTTGCCTTACCTAAATCGGGTAATAAGTTAGTCAGCATGGTGGTAGTTGAACATATTTCCAAATATGTTCATTTATGTGCTCTTAAAAACCCATTCACCACATCCACAGTGGCTCAAATTTTCATGGATAATATCTTCAATCTTCATGGCATGCCTCATTTTATTTCTCTGACAGAGATCCTACTTTCACCAACAATTTTTGGAAAGAAATGTTCAGGCTCTAGGGAACCCAATTTCATCTCATCAATGCCTATCATCCCCAGAATGATGGCCAAACTGAAGTTGTCAGCAAGTGTTTTGATACATATTTTAGGTGTTTTTCATCTGAAAGAAAAAATAAGTGGGATCAGTGGTTACCCCTAGTTGAATGGTGGTACAACACATCTTACCATACAACTACTTTCATGATTTATTTTGAAGCAGTTTATGGAAAAAAATCCATCATCGGTTCTCTCATACATACCAGGTGTATTGAAGGTTTAGGAGGTTGACAAAAAACTTACAGTCTGCGAGGCCATTCTACGTACCCTCAAAGCAAATTTGGCCATGGTTCAAAATCACATGAAGCAACAAGCAGATCAAGTTCGTTCTAAATGAAAATTTGCTAAAGGGGACTAGGTGTTTCTTCATCTGCAACCTTATAAGAATACTTCACTCAAAGTCAACCACTATCAGAAACTTGCTCCCAAATTTATGGTCCTTATACAATTCTCAAGTGAGTGGGGCAAGTGGCCTACCAGTTAGCTTTGCTAGTCATTCTAAGACCCGTCATGTTTTTCATGTCTCATGTTTAAAGAAGGTAATTGGAACTAAGTTCCAAACTCAAACTAGTCTCCCTAATCTAGATGAAGAAGGTTCCATTTGGTTACAGCCACAAGAATTCTTGGACCAGCGCAAGTGTCGTCTCCATTGACGCACCATCAAGGAAGTGTTAGTGCAATGGAAAGATGTCACTCTAGAAGATGCCACCTGGGAGCCAACCAACATTCTGCAATAGTTTCCTCATCTCAAGCCTTGAGGACAAGGTTATTCTTCAAAGGGGAGGGCATGTTAGGGACCTAACCTCCATAACTCCTCACATAGGTAGAATAATATATTTCCATGTAATAAAGGTAGACATTAGTTAATAAGGCCTATTTAATAAATGTGAACAAGTCAATGTAAGAAGACCCAATAGAAGCTTATGCTTCTAGAATGATCTTTGGAAGATAGAATTAGTATAAATAAGAGTAGGAGGCATGAGACGCCCTTGTCTTGAGAATTATTGTAATAGAGCATTGTTATGTTGGAGGTTTCCCCCTCGAAGAGGCAAGTAAACATTGTTTCCTATCAATAAAGGTATTATTTTGGTGTTGTGGTTCCTTCTATTTTGTTGTTTCATTGTTATTCTCTGCAGTATTTATGTTTTATGCTATTATAATAGATCTGGTACCTAACAATAGTGTGGGTATCAGCGTAACAATTGTGTTGTTGTTGTATATGATTGTATAGCAGGTTTGGAAATAGATCGAGCCATTCAGGTTTTGATGTACTTTGTCTCTTTTCTATTTGGTCCATTTTCCCACTAAGGGAGCCCTTGTAATCTTTGAAGTTAATTGAATGATAAGCTTAGTTGATGGGTAGAATATTTTTTTGTATTGTGTCTGATATTTTTTGGTTTCCAATATTGCTTCCACTATCTTCATTTTAGTTGAATGTTCCAGAAGTGTATCTTTGTTTTGTGAGTTGCTAATATGATTTGCAATAAGTAAGAAAATCACTAGATATCAAAGTACCTAGGTGTCGAAGTAAGGTATTTCAACATGGTATCAGAGTGCATGCTCTGAAGGGAAGTCGAATCTCATATCCATAACCAACAGACAAAAATCGAAGTAAATATTACAGGGAAATAGTCGTACTGTAGTCAGGTCGTTCGTTGAGCACTACGCTGGTATTTTTGTATACAAATGTGTAGTCAGTGCAGGTATTTAGTTACAGATCACGTAGTAAAAGCGTTGGTATCTGCATACAGTTCATGTGGAACAACACGAGTATCAACATACAAGTCGCGCAGTTAGCACAAATAGCACGGGTCGAGGCCACACAGGTCATTATAGGCGCAGTTTCATAAACATGTTATTTGCAGGGTATTTTATCAGGTCTAAGGGATGGCATAAGCACCTTTGAGAGTTTAAGATAGATTGTATGGAGCATACAACTTCCTATTTTGGAAAGAAAAAGTGAATTTGGAGTTAAAGGAGTTTGACCTTTTGGACTTAGTGGACAAACTAGTTGTTCCACCAACAGATATCGCAACTTTGGAATCTCATAAGAAGAAGCAGATCAAAGCACAAAGGGTACTCTTGGATTAAGTGAAGGATCATCCAATTCCTCACTTATCCAAGAAGAATATGGCCAAATATATTTTTGATGCCTTGGTAGGTTTATTCTAGAGCACTAACATGAATAGGAAGATGGTCTTAAGGAATAAACTCAGATCGGTACAGATGTCTAGATCTAATAATGTTACTAGTTATCTCATGAGGATCACTCAGGTGCATGATCATCTTGCATCCATAGGGGAGAGAACAGAGGATGAAGATTTTGTGAATGTGGCATTGAATGGTATTCCCAAGTCTTGGGAACCATTTATCAAGAGAGTCTGCACTCGAAAAAATCTCCCAGATTGGAAAAGACTTTGGGATGATTTCATATAGGAAGAGACTCGGGAGGAATCTAAGAGTGGGAAGAAAGGAATTATTGAGGAGAACTTGGCACTTATCAGTAATACAAGGAAGGACAAAGGAAAGAGTTCTAGCCATAAGGGTAATAGTGATGGAGGATCATCGCAGCTAGAGAACAAGAAAGACTTGAGTAAAATCAAGTGCTTCTCATGTCATAAGAATGGACATTATGCATCTCAATTTCCAAAGAAGAACAAGGGTAAGGGAAATACATAGACGACAGCATCAGCAAAGACATAGCTTGATGATTTTGCAGCAAAGTTTGAGAAGGATTACTCACTGGTTTCTTTCCTTTCTACCAACATAGCTACTAGGAGTGCATGGCTCTTGTAAAATGGTGCATCTCTTCATATGACAAAAGCATGAGATATATTTATCAATCTAACAGAGAGAGACTGGGATGTTCATGTGAAACTTGGTGATGATTCCAAGCATGCAGTGAAGGGAGAGGGAACAGTTACGTTCCTTCTTGATTCAGGAGGTTCATTGGATGTCCATGATGTACTTTGCATAACAGGTTTGAAGAATAATTTTCTCTCAGTCTTAGCTATGGAGGATAGAATTTTTGTCATTACTTTTCAGAGAGGTAAATTACTCATACGTCCAAAGAAATCTAGCTCGGAAAGTGCAGTGGTCATTATGGTTAGAGAGGGAACCTTGTACAGGTTGCAGGGAAAGCATGTTGAAGCTTTGGTACATGAAAGTGACAGCCTATGTGGGTTGTGGCATAGGAGGTTGGGACACCTACACTAAAGTGAATTTTTGATTTTGAGGGGGATTGTTATAGGATTTCCAGAGTTCAGTATTAAGCAGCAGGGAGTGTGCATAGGGTGTGCACTTACAATAATTCCAAGGCTACTTTTCCAAGAAACAAGAGTAGGTCCAAGGGTATCTTGGATCTTATCCATTCATATGTGAGTGGGTCGATGTTAGTAGCATCAATACATGGATTGTCATACTGTGTGATGTTTCTTGATGATTTTTCTAGGAAAACCTGGATATTCTTTATGAATACCAAGGATGATGTCTTTAGTCAGTTTCAAGAGTTTAAATCTCGTATGGAGAACTAGACATGGAAGAAGATCAAGGTCTTGAGGTTAGATAATGGGGGAGAGTACACCTCCAATGACTTCAAATATTTCTGCAAGGAGGCAGGGATCAAGAGAAAACTAATAGTCTCATACAACCCTCAACAAAATGGGTTTGCAGAGAGAAAGAATCGGTCAATCATCGGTTCTTCTAGGGATATGATACATGACCAAGAGTTTCCTATGGTTATTTGGGAAGAGGTGTGTAACAAAGCGGTATATGTGCAGAATAGGATTCCTCACAGAATATTGGGGGACAAGTCTCCAGAGGAGGCATTCTTAGGGGTGAAGCCAGTGATTGGTCATTTGAGGATCTTTAGTTTTCCAGTCTACATCCATGTGCCTATGGAGAAGAGGAAAATTTTGGATCCTTCGGTACCTCAAAGGATTATAGGATCTTCATTATAGCACAACATAATATAGTTGTGAGAAGAGATTTTAAGTTGTAGGATAACTTGCATCTAGAAGATGTCAGGAAACATCAGCAGTGATAGAGAATGAGGATCAGCAAGCTCTGAAGGATGAGAAATAGTTAGCAGTTCAGACTTTAGGTGGGGATGAGGAGTTATCATGTTCCAGTCCTTTCAGGAGACCTGGGTGATTATTATAAACATTGAAGGATGTTGGCGAGGCTCCTAGGAGTGCAGTCAGAGAGTGCAAGCCTCCGAAGAAGATTTTGAACTATATGAAACTTATGAGTAGCATCATTGATGTTGAGCCTTCCATTTTTTAGGAAGGAGTAGATCAGAAGGTATGGTGGGATTCCATGGTAGAGGAGTACACCTCTATTATTAGGAATGATGTTTGGGACATAGTTTAGATACCATAGGGGAATTTAGTTGTGAGTTCCAGGTGGTTCTACAAGATCAATCATGCTACAAATGGTAGCATTGAGAAGTTCAAGGCGAGGTTTATGGTGAGAGGGTTCTCCTAGAAAAAGGGAATGGACTACAAGGAGAAATTTTATCTAGTATTCAAATAATATTATATTCGAGTTGTTATTTCTATTGCTTCATTTATGAGGTGGAGGATACATCAGATGGATGTGAAAATACTTTTCCTCAATGGGATCATTGAGGAGGAAGTATACATAGAGAAATTGTAGGTATTTGCGGTACATGGGAGGGAGTATCATGTGAGTAGGCTTAATAAATACTTGTACAAACTCAAGCAGGAACCCAGGGCATCGTGTTCTAGGATTGACAGATACTTGCAGAGAATAGGCTTTACCAAGTGAGGGGTGAATCCTAACTTGTACTTCATACTTGTTGGAGAGGATCCACTCATCATGGTTCTATACATAGATTATTTGTTACTTGCAGGTGTAGAGGAGCTTATTTTAGAGTGAAAAGTAGATTTAGATAGTGATTTTGAGATGAAGGACATTGGCTTGATGCGTTATTTCTTGGAATTAGAGGTATGGTAGGAATCAGGTAAGATCTTCCTTGGTCAAGGGAAGTATGCAGTAGATATCTTGAGGATATTTAGGATGGAGGAATGTAGATCAATGGCTACACCTATGGTTACCAATATGAAGAAGTTGACCACTTCAAATTTAGAATTAGTGGATCCTAGGATATGCGGGTAGTTGATAGGGTCCTTGATGTATTTGTTCAACACCATGCTATATATTTGTTTTGTTGTGAACACCTTAAGTCATTTCATGGTGAATTTGAGGTAGGTGCATTAGATCGTAGCGAAACATGTGCTCAGGTACTTGAGAGGTATAGTGGAGTATGGATTGAGGTATTTTGGAGGAGATGGAGTAGAATTGTAGGGATACTCAAACTCATATTGGACAGGGAGTGCAATAGACAGAAAGAGCACCTTAAGGCATTGCTTCAGCTTGGAATCAGCAGTGATTACTTGGTTCAGCGGGAAGCAGACTTCTATAATACTCAATTTGGTAGAGATAGAGTATATGGAAGCAAGTATGGCTAGTTGTGAATCCATTTGGCTTTGAAATTTGCTTACAGGTTTATTTGATCAGGAGTTGAAGCCTGCGTTGATATATTGTGATACTCAAAGTTGTATCAAACTCTCAGATAATCAAGTATTCCATGACAAGTCCAAGCATATAGATATCATATACCACTTCATTCAGGATAGGATCCAGAAGGGAGAAGTAAAACTTCAGTATATTTCCATAGATGAACAGGTTGCAGTTATTCTAACAAAACCCTTAGAGAAAAGGAAGTTTTTGTTATTCATAGACAGACTTGGAGTGGTGTATAATACCTTCCTTGCTAAGAGGGAGTGTTAACGCATGGTAGCATCAGACATGTATTTTCACATAGGTCTATGTGTCTAGATGTGTGGAAATCATCAAAAGCCTTTTATTATTGACCTTACTTTAATTAAAGGAATTATTAAATTAAAGTGTTTTTATTTAGTAAGTTGACTTTTATTTAAGGAAATGATTTAATTAGCATTGATGAATTAAATAATAGATGTTGATCTCAAGTGAGGTGAGAAGTAATCTTAGTCTTCAATCACTTTGGATATTAGGGTTAATCCATAACTCAATATTATAAAATCAAGGATAGGGTAAGGGATGAGGACACGTGATACACTTACTTTGTCAGATTGATCTAGAGAGATTGATTTGAGACAAAGAGAGTTGGATCATGAAGGATTGTGATTCAAAGAGATCTTGGATAGGTGGAGAAGGACTTCCATATTGATATCTAGGCTACAGGAAGAGAGAGAACAGTTGTGCAATAGAAGGATTAGCCATCGAGGAACAATGTGGGGTTTCTGGAACAATCGTGCAGTTAGTGCGAGTTTCAGCTTTAGAGTCACGTGGATAGCGAAGGACAACGTGGATATCTACATAATATTTGCATTGTTTTCATACATAATTGTACAGCAGGTTTAGCAGCAGAACAAGCCAGTCAAGTTTTGATTTACTTTGTCTATTTTCTATTTGGGCCATTTTCCCAGTAAGGGAGCCCTTGTAAGCTTTGAATTTATTTGAATGATAAGATTAGTTTATGGGAATAATATCTTTGTGTGTTGTGCATGATATTTTTTGGTTTCCAATATTGTTTCGGCTATCTTTATTTGAGTTGAATATTCCAGTAGCGTAAGTTTTTTTTGTGAGTTGCTAATCAAATTTGCAGTAAGGAAATCACTAGATAACAAAGTACCTAAGTGCCAAAGTAAGTTATTTCAACACTATCAAAAATGAAATGCAGTGGAGCACCCTTCACCCACATATACAAGTGAAAAAGGTGCTCACCTTCCTCCGGATCTTCCATTTCATTTGGTTGGACCTTGGTGGTAGCAACTGTGGCGATATGTTTTGCATCAATGATATGCTTCCCCTTATTTGGCTCTCAATCAAAGTCGGATCCTGGATCTAAATTTGATGCTTTCAACTCAACCACCAATGACTACTTCAAAAAACATGCATCAGTGTCGTGCTAGGGGATTTTATGGAACTCACACCACTTCCCAGTGTCTTTCTTCGTCTTCCCATTACCCTTATTTTCTTACAGATTAGACTGGTTCTCCTGAAGTTGTCCATCCTTGATTTTTCCTTTGTTGTATGGGTTGGGGATTCCTTTTCCCTACTTCTTCTCTTATGCATTCACATATCCAAACTCCTGCACATTCCTCTGCTTAAATTTTGTACTTAATTTTGATATCATATCAATAAGCATCTCACAGTGACGAGATGTCCAGAAAATCCATTTATGTTTGGATGTACCTATGCAGACCCCCATGGTATTTTAGAACCAGATTCCACTCGTAGTCTTTGATACCCATCTTCATGTGTAATGTATGGAAAGTATTTGTGAACTCCAACACTATTTGGTCCCTCTCCTGATGTAGTTTTCTCCATCTCGTGTACTGTTCATTGTAGTTTCCAATAGGGTAATATTTTTCCTTAATGGCATCCATAAAAGAGACTCAAGTGGGTTCGGCCCCAAATGAAATAATAAGAATAAGAATCGAGTATGTTTTTGCTGTATATAAATAATGGGGAAAGGAGAAGACGACCCCTATTATTATAACAAGGCTCGTATTATAGGGATAAGGTCTCTTATCTACATGAAAACTTCCCAAACATTATTGAATCTCCCCAATTATCGAGGCTAGTAGGTCATGCAAACTTATTTTAGTATATCCTAGTGGAAATAAGCACATAATTAGGTAAATATTAATGATCCCTCATACACTACCATTAATAAATATATAGAACCTAGCTATAACCTCAATGATTAGCTGAAATATTAGTACTAAATCCAACATATCCTAAGGAGGTCCATACTCCTCTATGGATTTTTTTTCACAGTAAGTCCCCGCCAATTTTTGACATGGGGGACAACCTTCAGGAACCCAAAGGTGATATTTTCCTTATTGGAGAAATTATGGACAGAGAAATAACCTTTTGTCATATTTAACCACTTTTCCAAAGCATTTGCATCTATATGACATTTAAATAAGGGAATATCAAAATTAACTCATACCTTAAAGGGGGTAGCGCCTCCAAAGTGGCCACTTGATGAAGATGTGTATGTTGTTGTCGGCAGTCGTCGAAGGATTTTGGAAAAATTATTCATCATTTTGTCCCTGTGTCATGCAAGGGATTCCTCCAGCAACAAATTAATAGGATCTACTAGTCCATTGCCTCTCTTTTCTTCCACCATGGGAGGCCATTGGAGTCGGCGAGGATGGTCTTTTAGAGGCTCAAATAGTTCGAGTCCCAACTCCTTATACCTTGACCTAATTGGGGACATGCACAGAAAAACATATATAGAGAAGACTTATCTGATACCATTGATCTGAATTTATGAGGGAACGAAATGAAACACAGAAATATGAAAAAAACACAGAGATACAGTAATACTCAATTTATATTAATGAATGAAATATCCAGGAACTGTAAAAATTCAGAGTGAAATGAACTCGTGAGAATGGTGGTATATTATCTCTGAGAAGAGATGTGATGGCTACCTTCATTTTCAAGAAGTGATTACAATGACGCCAAAAGGCCTTTTAACATAAATCATCAATGAGAAAACCCTAACCCCGGAAGATGAAATGCCAAAAGGTTTGTGGGCCCCGATGTGGTTAGTTGATACGTCAACTTCTCGTTGGCGTAACTTTTGCATGTGATCTTTGTTTGCAGTGTTCTGTAGCCTGTTGAAAATATTTAGTCGATAACTACACATTTTGAATGGCCCAATATATGCCTTGTTGTATCTATTGGGCATTGACATGCCAAAAAAATGTCATTTAAGGCCTCAAAATGGCCCCGAAAGTTTAGGACCCGAAAAAACCATAGAAAACTACTAAGATGGAAACTATGTTTTGAGCCAGTGTAATAGGTGGGTGGCCACCGATGTCCACCTGGATCAATGCAGCAATGAACTCAAACTGACTTGGTCTTTTGTTATAACGAACTTGTGGGCGTATAAATATTGGTGTTAGGGACCTAACCCCTCACATAGATAGAAGAAAATATTTTCTATGTAAGGTCGAAATTAGTAAACAAGGCCTATATAATAATGTGAACAATTCTAATGTAAGAAGACTGAATAGAAGCTTATGCTTCTAGAAATATCTTTCTCTAAAATATTCTTTAGAAGATAGAATCAGTATAAGTAGAAGTATATGGTGTAGGAAATATTTGTCTTCATAATTATTGTAATAGAAATATGTTATGTTGGGCATTTCCCCCTCGAAGATGCAAGTGAAATTGTATTTATATCAATAAAGGTATCATTGTTGGTGTTGTTATTCTTTATATCTTTTTGTTCCACTAGTATTTGTTGCAATATTTATGGTTATGTTTATTATAATACATCTAGTACATTACAAGTGGTATCATAGCACTTTCCTCTATAGAAATTGTAGGAAAATAAAAATAGGGTAGAGACATGTAATGTCGGTGGCTTTAAACCACATAGATCTATCGTTCAGTCGGTAAAATTGTGGCTAGGGAATACTACACAGTTAATAAATACGGTTTCACGGGGTTACTCAAAAAAAACGTTTCACCTTGTTGGAAACCTTTGTAAAACCTTTTGGTACCCCTTCAAGTAGTACCACATCAGACAGAATCTGTACACGGCCATCACTCCCACGTACCGTCAGGTATATTGGGATTCCCCTAGGTCTCCTAAAAAAATATCTAGATCAGTTGATCGGCCACTTGACTGCTTTAGTAACACCGAGAACAACACTCAGGAAGATACTCTCTAGTACCAGGGTAATCGGGTAGTATAGCTAAGGGTACGATCGAGCCTCCTTAGTTGGTGCCCTGAAATATTGGGCCAAGTACTATTGTTTGAACTCATACATATATCAGATAGTTATCGCACAAGGAAATCCTTTCTCTATAGTAACCCTAACCCTTGGGAATGGAATAGAATAGAAAAGAAACAAAAGGGATATATTTCCATGCAACCATGCCTCCTACATCATGGTTACGAAATTCCTACACAATTTACCCTATTAACAATTTGGGAATTTCATCACTACAGTATTATTTAGGCCAGAGTATAACTCCATGGGAGTAAAAATTTATAAAAAAAAAAAAGTGGTCTCATCAACACCCTTATTAGGGACCTATCCCATTCGATTCCTCTTTTCACCCTGATCATCATGGTACCTATCATTTTTAAGATATTTTTCTCGTGGACCCACCCTCCTTCTCAACACATTTATTTTCCACCTATCCCATTGGATTCCTCTTGTATCCCTCATTGTAATATTATATATCACTTATCATCCCTTTTTCAATGGACCCACTCCCCCTCCCAAGAACCCTTCCCAAATGGCCACCACTCGCAACTAATACATGCAATTTGAAACCAAACAGAACAAGGAGAACATTCAGAAACTGAATTTTGATATTGCTTCCATCAATTCCAAATTTTACATCTTCCAGGACCAAGTCAGGAACGAATTTGACTCCATCAATAAAAAATTCAATGGCGAATTTGACTCCCTCAAGTCCACTCTCCACAAATTGTTGAACCAATCCAAAGGCCCTCCCTTCTATGGCCACTTGTCACACTTAGATGGTGTTGACTCCTCCCATACTATGGATTTTCATTCCAACTCCTTTCATCATGACCCTCGTCTTCCTATATTTGAGGTCAATAAATTTGATGGGTGGGATCCCACACGCTGGGTCACTCAAATGGAGCATTATTTTTCTTTGCAACGCATTACTGATAAGTTGGAAAAAATTCATTATGGTGTTCTTTATCTAGATCTTGAGAGCTATCAATGGTGGCAATGGTGTAAAAATGCATGTCAAGGGTATGTTCTTGACACATTTTGTTGCAGATCTTTATGAATGATTTGACACAGACACCCACCATTTAGGTCGTTTGACCAAGTTGAAAAAGTATGGCATGGTGGAAGAATTTATAATTATCATTGAGAAATTGGCTTTCAAAATGGAGGACATGTCTGATTCCTTCTTCAATGAATGCTTTATCGGTGGCCTAAATGATGAAATTCATGCCCAGGTTCTCATGGCTCGCCCACAGACTTGGTTGGAAGCTATTAAATTTTCCAAGGAACCACAAGATATTGTCTCTGCCCAAAACCAAAAACCCTCCTTTATTCCTTGCCCTCGACCCATCAATCCCACCCATCCTACTACTCCTCTCAAGATCCATAAATTAACTAGGGAATAAATGGTTGAACACCAATTCAAGGGCCTTTACTATAATTGTGATGATCAATATTTTTCAAGGCACGGGTGAAAAGAATAGAATCTTTTTGTGGCTATTTCTAAGGATGTTTATGATGAGGATGTTGATATTTCCCCTATTGAAGAGATGCCCCAAAAAGATGATCCTACTCTACCCTCTGACGCTCTAGAAGTTGAACCGTTGATTTCCCTGAATTCCCTCACTAGCCTCTTTGCTCCCCAAATCCTCAAGCTAATTGGCTACATTAAACATATGAAATTCATCATCCTAGTTGATAGTGGCAGCACCCATAATTTTATTTATCATTGCAATTCCCAAGAAGTCAATTTCTATGTCTGTGGACTCAACAATTTCCAGGTCATGATTACCAATGGTGTTTCCATGAAATGTGGGGGGTGTTGTAAAAATGTGCACCTACAAATTGGTCAGTACCACCTGAAATCCCATATGTTTTCTAAAGACATGGGCCGTTGTGAGATAGTGCTTGGTGTTGAATAGTTACACACTCTCATCCCCATTACCATGTATTTTAAGGACGTCACCTTGCAATTCCAACAGGAGGGACAACAGTATAATTTCCAATGAATCTCAACAGGCTAACCTGAGATCATCATCTCCCACCGAATGGAAAAGCTACTCAAAAAAGGTCATTCTGGAATTATTTTCCAACTCCATTCTATTCAAGTCATTGAGATACCCTCTATGCATCATGACCTCCAATCTATACTCTCCCGACACCAAGATATTTTTAATAACGCCCGTGGACTTTCCCCTTCCCATGAAATCAATGATCATTCCATTCCTCTAGTCCCAAGCAGTCTTCCTCTCATTCTTCACCCTTACCGTCATCCACTTTCCCAGAAAAATGAAATTGATAAAATTGTTCAAGAATTTCTAGAAGTAGGTGTTATATGTCTGAGTACCAGCTCCTATTCTTCTCTAGTAGTCATGGTGCTCAATAAAGAAGGAACTTGGCACATGTGTCATAATTTTCATTCCCTCAAAAAAATCACAATCATGGACAAATTTCTCATCCCTGTCATTGATGACCTTTTGGATGAATTGAGTGATTCTCAGTACTTTACCAAACTTGACCTCCATTTTGGCTTCCACCAGATATGTATGAAGGATAAATACATTCTCAATACTACATTTAAAACTCATTAGGGTCACTATGAGTTCTTGGTCATGCCCTTTGTCATGTGTAATGCTCCCTCCACTTTTCAAAGTCTCATGAATCATGTTTTCCATCCCTTCATCTGTCATTTTATCTTAGTTTTATTTGATGATATTCTCGTCTATATTAAAACTTGGCAAGCCAATATCTCCCATGTGGATCAAGTTCTCCATATACTATCTTAGCACCAACTTTTTTTCAAACTCTCTAAATGTGTTTTTGGAGACTCTGAAATTGAGTACCTCGGTCATATTGTTTAAAAGGATGGTGTACGGGTGGATCCTAAGAAAATTGAAGCTATGAAGGATTATCCTCACCCTAAAAATCTTAAAATATTGTGTGGTTTCTTGGGTTTAACTGGATATTATTGCAAGTTTGTTCATAATTATGGCAAAATTTCCGCTTCTCTCACTACTATACTTAAAAAGAATGCATTCAATTGGATGCCCAAATATGATCACTCCTTCTAGGCCTTGAAATATGTTATGTGCACAACTCCTATCTTCGCATTACTCAACTTCACCAAGACTTTAGCATTGGAATGTGATGTGTCATGGAAGGAATGGGAGTATTCCTCATGCAAGATGGTCAACCTTTGTATTTCACTAAAAAACAACTTTCGGAGTGAAATTTGGGCCAATCAATCTATGAAAAAGAAATGTTGGCTATTATGCGTATAGTGGATCTCTGGTGTCCTTATCTATTGGGAAAATGCTTCAAAATTAAAATTAATCATCATAGCCTCAAGTATTTTCTAGAACAGAGAATATCCTCCTTAGAGCAGCAAAAATGGGTGACCAAGTTGTTTGGGTATGATTATGAGATCATTTACAAGAAGGGAAAAGAAAATGTGTTTGTTGATGCTCTTTCAAGGAAATATGAAGATGAAGGATCCCTCTTTTCCCTCTCTTTCATTCTAGCCACACGGCTTCAAGATGTTCACCAGGATTGGTTGCAATATCTGAAACTTTATAGCCTAATCCAACAATTGCTATAGAATCATCAAGCTTCTCTAGGGTACTCCTAGCATAATGATAAGCTCCATTATAAAGTTCACTTGTATTTAAGCAAGCAGTCGAACCTTAAATCCATGGTTCTCTCGGAGCTTCACTCTTTTCCCATGGTTGGGCATTCAGGTTTTACCAAAACCTATGAACGGTTCAAACGTTTTTTTTTTTTCTAGGAAGGTATGAAATAGGACATCTACACCTTTGTGGCAAAATGTGATATCTATCAATGAAATAAGAGAGACTGTCAAATCTACAAGCACACTCCAACCGCTCTCAATTCCACCTACTATTTAGACGGACATTTCTATGGAATTCATTGTGGGCCTACCTAAATCAAGCAACAAATCCATAATCTAGATTGTAGTAGATCGTCTTTCCAAGTCTGTTCATTTTTTTTCTCTTCGACAACCATTTACAGCATCCACAATGGCTCAATTTTGTATGGATAATGTCTTCAAACTACATGGCATGCCTCATTATATTGTCTCCAACCGTGATCCAACTTTCACTAGCAATTTTTTGCAAGAACTATTCAGGATAAAAGCAACCCAATTGCATCTCAGGAACGCCTATCACCCCCAAATTGATGGGCACAATGAAGTTGCAACAATTTTTTGGAAACTTATTTGAGGTGTTTTGCATCTTACCGAAAAAATCAGTGGGCTCAGTGGTTGCCCCTAGATGAATGGTTGTACAACACCTCTTACCATACTACCACTTGAATGACACCCTTTGAAGCGGTCTACGGTAAAAATCCACTGTCAGTTTTCTCATACATGCATGTGCCTCCAAGGTTCAGGTGGTGGAAAACACTCTTACAGTCTGTGTGGCCATTCTTCATACCCTCAAAGAAAATTTGGTCATGGCTCAAAATTGCATGAAGCAACAAGCAAATGAAGGTCATTCAGAACGTCAATTTGTTGAAGGAGACCATGTGTTTATTTTTCTTCAACCTTATAAGAAAACTTCACTCAAATATGAACATTTTTGGAAACTCACCCCCAAGTTCTATGGTCCTTATTTAATTCTCAAGTGAGTGGGACCCATGGAATACCAGTCAACTCTTCCCATTCATTCTAAGCTCCATCATGTTTTCTATGTCTCATGCTTAAAAAAAGTGATTGGAACTAAGTGTCAGACTCAAACCAATCTCCCTAAGTTGGATGAAGAAGGATCCATTTGGTTGCAGCCACAATCAATCTTGTGCTAGCATGAGCATCATCTTTGTCAGTGCACCATCAAAAAAGTTTTAGGTCAATGGAAGGATACACTACCATAAGATGTCACTTGAGAGTCAGCTACCATTCTGCAACAATTTATCCATCTCAAGCCTGGAGGAAAAGGTTGTTTTTCAAGGGGGGGCATGTTAGGGACCTAACCTCCCTAACCCATCATGTAGAAAAAATAAATTGTTTTCTGTGTAATAAAGGTTGACATTAGTAAATAAGGCCTATAGAATAATGTGAACAAGTCTAATATAAGAATACTTAAAAGAAGTTTTTACTTCTAGAAAGATCTTCCTCTAGAATGTTCTTTAGAAGATAGAATTATTATAAATATAAGTAGAAGGTATGGGAAAGCTTTGTCTTGAGAATTATTGTAATAGATATTTGCTATGCTCGAAGAGGCAAGTGAACTTAGTTTTCTATCAATAAAGGTATCATTATTGGTCTTTTTATTCTCTATATTTTGTTGTTCCACAAGTATTTATTGCAATATTTATATTTATGCTTATTATAATACATATGGTACCTTACACTTGGTCTATGTGGTATGAATTTGAGAGCAATTTGCATCTTTGTAGCAACGATATATATATTTTTTATTGGTGTAGATGAAAGCATAGTTCAGTAATAGATATTAATTGATTAAAAGCTTTATTCGACTATGTTTGAGATTTGTATGCCTCTAGTTCACTCTACCCTTTTTCCTTTCAACCCCTATTCAAGAAACATTGTTATGGTTCATTTCATGAATTATTTTGTTTCCAATGCCCAGAAAGTTCATGAATACATTTATCATATATATAATTGTGCCAAAATTTACAAGTTGGGTGTTGGTATTAGACTCAAAGTTTATGTTGTACGTTTCACCATCATATATATATTCAATGGGAAAAGTTCCATGTATCCTTTTTTGTCTACAGTATATCCTCCACATTTTTCCATAAAAAATAATGGGTTATTATGTTGAACCATCCACATGAAAAAGAATAAAGAATTGTCATTTGTTTCTCTAGTATTTGACCATGTATCGATCACATATTTTCACTGAAAGTACCCATGTAAAAGAGACTTTATTTGCACCCATATTTCCATACAAAATTTATTTCCTTGAATAAACTTCTCTGCCTCCATTTATTGATTCATATTATGGTATATTCTTCTCAATAATAATAATATGCATTCTCTTTTACATAAGGCCCTTGAGATTAAACCTTTTCTTTTAAAATCCAAATATATTGATAAATATTCCCTTGTATGATTGTATTTCAAAAGAATATTTATGTAAGGAGGCTCACACTACAAATATGGGCATTATTCCAAACAATACTGTAAAGATCCTAGTCTTAAATAAAAAAAATTAGATGAGTCATACAAACCTTGCTAATAATGTTGCTATATTCAAATAGAGTAAGGGTTTGACCTTTAATACTCAGCAATAGAGATTTTGCATGGATTATCCATATGTCATTCAACAATCATTCATTAATATAAACCTATCATTCTTAGAATAGAGTCATAGTAAATCATATTCAATAAATATTTTGTGAAAGTTCTACTTTACATTTGCATTCAATTGAAAGTTATCCTAAATATGTTGGATGTTTTATGATTCTAGATGAGACTTTTTAGTCATGGATCAAGGGGATCCAAGAGGGGACAAGGGAGAAAGACAAGGTATTTTGGGCAAGAAGGAAGAAACAAAAGGATTATATTATTTGTCCACTTTGATGCTAACTCTGATGAGTTCAATCATTTGACATGTGCAGGGCTCCTTTTCTTGAGTGGACAGAAAGCCTTGCCTTGACCTTTGAGACATTTGAATGTACCTATACAACCTCATCCCAGTGTTGTTGACATTCCTCTGCATCCACAATCTGACCCAGTCAATGATGGATGGGAAACAAACCTATTTCAGGGAATGCAAAATGGCCCAGCATGAATGAAAATCACCCTCAACTTGAAATTGTTGTTGCTTATGTTTCTCCTTCTACTAATTCTTTTGCTCAAAATAATCCTTACATTGAAGTCAAATCTTCCTTTTGGAAGCTACCTGCAAATGAAAATGGAAATAAACCTATGAAAGAATCTTCAATTTCATAAGCCTCGAAACTTGCTTATGTCCACTCCAAGCCCAGTGCAAAGGAGATACAAGGAGAAGATAGGAGGGAAATTTCTCACTTAGACATGTTTCCTGAGATATCTCGATATTGATATTTATGTTGATGACATTTACAATGATGTGGATAAGACTTTGACTTGGTTTTACATTTTCAAATTTTGGTTATTAAATACATTCTATTTTATGTCAAGAATTTTGGAGAGGAAGGGTGTTAATATGCATATATATGTTGTCTTCATTTTAGATTATGATCGCATATGGTGCATGATTCTTTGTTTTTAAGATGTATTTGGAATGATTGGATGATATAAGATGTCTTCCCTTATGAGAGTCTAGTCGGATCCCTGCCTACATTTTATATATATTTTACATATATCCCTCCCTCTTATTTAACTACTCCAGTGACTCCTAACTATTCTTTTACTCTCGTAAAGGAAATATTAATTTATTTAGACAATTAAATGAATGACTATTTAAGGAATATACAAAAAGAAAGGAGGAGATCAATGAAGGAGATTATGTTGAAAATTGATCTCAAATACTTAGCCAACACTAGATTTCAACCTCTTATAGTTATTCAACAATAAAGCAATGGAACCTCATGAATTTACTATAACTATGAGCAGAAATACAAGAGACTAAGCAATCTGAAAATATAGTAGCGAAATATAAATGAACAGCAACACATTCACCACATTTGACACATTGAATTTCTAGCCAATGCCCCTGGAAAAACCCAACATGGGAAAATCAATCCAAGAGAGTCTTCTTTATTGAGCTTCACACGAGAAATTTTGAGTTTACAACAACATTAGTCTACAAAATTAATTAAACAATGTTGAACTTACAAAATATGCCCACAAATATATATATATTTATTGAGCTTCACAGGAGAAATTTTGAGTTTACAACAACATTAGTCTACAAAATTAATTAAACAATGTTGAACTTACAAAATATGCCCACAAATATATATATTTATGTGCTAAAAACCCACATTATCAGCTACAGAAATCTACCTCAAAAATTGTGCCAATAATCAACAGTATGGTCTCTATTGTACAGTCTTCAACATCAACAGAAATTCCTCAGAATTCGTACACAGTAACAACACTCTTATGGACCAAAACTCAGCAACCTCAGTGCCTAGAAATATGTGTCATTCGCAGCCTCAATTTATGTGAATTCACAGTTGTATGGCCCTCTTCAAATCTCTATTGTACTACTCATTGGGACCAGCATTCAATGGTGTACTTATATTGGGGTGCATGATGATGTAGGAGCATCGCTCTACCTCAGCAATGCACCAGCTAGACAGCACATTCAAAGTGCATCCAAGCAGAGGAGAAGCGCCAACCCTCTCATTTTTCCCTCATTTTCAAATTTCAAAATATATTAAATGCAATTAAATGTTTGTAAGGCTTGGTAGAGCTGAGTCATGTCTTTGAGAAGATAGGAGATAGGGTCGCCTTTAATGGTTGACAGGATGATAATATCTAGATCTGATTCAGACTAGATAGCCATTGAATGTAATTCAATGTAATTAATGAGAGTAGGTAGCTTGGAGGGAAAGGCTCGAGGATCCCCTCTTTTGTAAAAGATCGTTGTATCTAGATTCATTAAAGGAGAACAGATAGGAAGTGAAGAATGGAGGGAGGACAGAATTGAGACTATGTTGCAGTCTAGTCTTTGTAACCATTGTACAGACATTCTGAGATTAATACAAAGAGGTTTTTCCTTCCCATGATTTGTTTGTGTGTGTTTATGCATTTCAATGTTGTTTTTTATGTGTTCATGAGTTTATGTTGTAGATGTATGTTAGATTCTGTCT
>WSFP011403460.1:0-26013 GCA_009831015.1 Picea engelmannii | reverse complement strand
CAATTCAGAAAGCAAACCCGAATGAATGTCAACTTCAATCAACATGCGTCCCAATATTTTATCTTCACTACTTAAAACAACATGATCAACATAAAGAAACCTCCCAATCTCATTTCCAACAACCATAAAACCTTTTCAATGCCAACACTGAAGAGGAAAACCCGACAACAACACCCACACATGTCTAAAACATAAATGATCTCATGTAGGATCAAAGGTATGAGACCAATGCTTGAGCATCAAGCTTCCTTTGCCTACTAGCCATAACCCGACTAAAATGACCTTAGCATCCTTTTCATTACGAAAGCATAAACAAAACCACCCATGGGGAATAATAGAGGTATCCAGAGTATACCCCAACAAAGGCTCCCATGACTTTTCCATCCACCATCCAACATTTGTCTTGGAACAAGCCCAATAATTGAAACGCCCTACAAGTGCACACACTGACAACATTGAAACCTCACCCAAACCAACATCAATGCCCAACACCATTTTTTTACGAGAGGATCAAGGCTTCCAGGATTTTTGAGGAGCTTTGCTTAGCTCGACACCCCCATTGTCTTTCTTCTCCAACAACTTCGTCTTCAACCCAACTTTTCCATCCCCCCAGATTTCCACCTGACCATACTCTGGATTCACCTCCACTGAAAGCTTCACTGGATGGTTTGAATCCAAACAAGAAATTAAATCCAATGGCACCGTTACTGCAAAATCCTCGTCCTTACTAGTTAAACTCTTGCCTGGTAAAGACACTTGAGTAACTAGACACAAGTCCAAAGGATTGCTATCATCCCGAACCTCACTTTTGTCCACATAAGTCTTTTCACACAAGATGGATGGCTAGATAGAATCTAAACCTAACTCGGCATGCTTACCATTAATCCCATAATAATGAGCCCATCGGCTGGCTTGAGCCCGCTGAGCTCTCTTCCTTCTCAGCTGCTTTTGAAAATCCTCATCATCTAAGAAGATCCCACCCTTCTTCTGACTTGATTCATTGACCCCACCAACCAACACCTCCACCTCATCCTCTATATGCTTAAATTCCTCATCCATAGAGTCAAAGAAACAAAAAAACATCAAAATACTCCTACCAATCAGCAAAATGACAAAGATTACCAGAACTCAGAGAGACGGAAAATATTCCAACATCCGACCATTGCTCCCCCCTTTCACCCAAACATATCTTCATCAAACTTCACAAACAAAAATCCATGAATTCACAACCAACCTCCTTTTTTCCTAAACATATCTTCCATTATTGAATATCAATCTTCCCCAACGAAAACCCATATGTGATTTCACTACTCACCTTAACCTAGGAAAGTTCCTTCAACTTCAGGACTTCAACTTAAAACTTGAACACTCTATGGTATAACAAAATGGAAATGCTGACATGTAATTTCATTACCAACATCTGACGTGGATCACTGAGCTGGACAACCCCAACTGTAAAGAAAGCTCTAGAAATATTGAATGGTTTTCAAATAATGGCCGACGAATGGTTACACAGGAGGTTTATCAGCCTTTTATAGTCTCAATTTGTAGGCATTGGCCGTTGCAATACTCTTATTCTCTGTAGTCTCTCTTGAAGGAAAAATCAATGGCAGACGAAGATCTCGATCTCTCGGATGTAGCAGAAGTAGAAGATGAACCAGGTGAGGAGTTCGAATCTGCTCCACACCTCGCTGCAGGGCAGGAGAAGGAGATCAACAGCTCGGGTTTGAAGAAAAAGCTTCTTAAGGCCGGCACAAGGTGGGAAACGCCAGAAAAGGGAGACGAAGTAACATGTAAAATTGATCGAAAAATGCGGGTTTCTTTATGCTTTTTATGATTTGAGACCTTGCTGGGGTTTATGATTTTTGTCTCAAGCAAGACTTCAATAAAAGGTCAATGTACCTACTACAAAGAATGTTTCCCTTGCTATCGTTGATGATTAGAGGATAATCTAGAGATGTCAAGGCCATTCGCTATTTATTTTGAATTTGATTATCCCAGTTGGTATTATTAATTGCTCGGTTTTCCTATTTTATAAAATGATATTATTATGTTTATTTAACATCATTTATGTTCAATTAGAGATCGATGATGAGCTAATAATAAGTTGTGATGTCACCTAGTTATGAGGGTTAGTTCAATTGGTCTAGAGCCAGACTTGAGTCTCTTATGCTTGTTGTTGGTCATGGGTTCGACTCTCTTGATTTCTTTGAGGCAAGGCCCTATAATAAAGGCCGATGGTTTACCTTGTTTACCATCCACAAAATGCGGGAAATTACTTGGGAGGTCTTGACTTTCATCATAATGAATGTAAAGAGAATGATTGATTGATCCCTATAAAACCCAAGACCTCTTGGTTCGACCGACCTATTCATAGTTGATAGGAGGGTTGTTTAGCGCCTTCCTTTAAGCCATGTTGTGTTACTTTAGGCCAGTTGTGTTCAATGAGATGCTTAAAATACCTACATGAATGAAATGAAAATCATTTTCCCTAAGGTTCCATTCACATATTATCATATGAAATCTCTCTTTAGTAGTTAATATTTAGGTGGGTCTTATGCATATCTTCCCAACACAAAGTTTGGGCAACCTACATTCAAGATAATGAACAAGGCCAACTATAGTTATTTGTAAATAGTATTTGACTTCATATAGTTTATAGGAAAAGAAAAAAAGAGTAAGTTGAAAAGTTGTAACTACCAAAAGGAAAGACTAGAAATCCCAAGAAGTAATTGCAACCTAAAGGCTTTATTAGCCTAGAAATGCATTATAACATGGGATTTTTCTTTCTGTAACTTTTAAGAAATTATAATGATAAGAAGCTCTTAGGGCTATTTTTTGAAGAGGAGTAATGGTGTTGTGATGTGTTTGTTGTGAACTACTTCCAATATTGATGTTGTCATTATTATCGTTATAAGACTATATAATGTTCAAATGTTGACTATTTTGCATTGAGTTCATAGCTCTTACTTTTATATTGTTCATCTGATATTTATTTCTTTGAGATGGTAGATAAAAGGTTGTAAATGGCGGTGCTGTAACAAACTATTATGCTTTATAGTTATTGTTTATGCTTATGTATTCTCACTTTTCCTTAACAACTTTTTGTTTTTGAAATATTTGCAAGAATCTATAACTAACCTTTTGTCTACTTGTTGAGTTTGCTCCTAGCCAAGATAAGTTAGATTAGTTTTCATATTGCACATAAATAAATAAATAATGACATATTGCACTCTACATTTCATAACCACCCCTCTCTTTTTAAGAAATGGTTGTTGGACTAGAATATGGATGGGTCTCCTATCCCAACCAGTGTGAGGTCTAATTGGGAGTTCATATTGCAGAGTACCCCTATCTATTGAAGGGCACTTTTCCTTCACCAATAGTACAATAAGGAACTTTATGCCCTAGTTCAAGCAGTTAAGAAGTGGAAGAACTGTCGCATGAGAAATGAAACCATTATCCACACTAATGACTAGCCACTACAGTATTTGCAGGCCTAGAGTAAGCTTTGGCAAACTAGACATTACAAGTGTATGGGGTTCTTCCAACAATTTCATCTAGTCATAAAAAATAAGAAGGGAAACACTAATAAGTTGGTAAACATACTTTGAAGACCACCCACATCGAATATTACATATTTTGGAACTCTTATGCACATGTATCCTTTTACCCATGATGTATACAAATATGCATACACATAATATGAGGAATTTAAAGTGGTGTTTCAATATCTACATGGCCAAATTTGTGTAGAAGAAGGTGAGAGTAAGGCTGACTATCATCTCTGGAATGGGTTTCTCTACTAGCTAGACAAGCTTTGTGTTAATAAAGGTGAAAAATTGTAGCTTATCAGAGAGGCTTACACCTCCAAGGTTGCACAACATTTTGGTATTAGGAAGACAATTGGCAACTTACAAAGGTTTGTGTATTGACCTATAATGAAAGAAGATCTGACTTGGTTTATTAGAGGACACATACTTTGTTGTACTAACAAGCCTAATAACCGAAAACAAGGTTTATACCATTCCTTACATATACCCACTAGACTTTGTGATAACATCTCCATGGATTTTGTGGGTAGTTTTCCAAAAACCAGGAAGGGACATAATTATTTGTTTATGGTAGTTGATAGGTTTAGCAAGAAGTGCATTCTTATGCCTTGTAAAAAGACCATCAATGGATAAGAAGGAACAAGCATATTCTTTGAAAAGGTCTGGGTGCACTTTGGGATACCAATGAACCTCATCTCATATAGGGATACTAGATTTATCAATGCCTTTTGGAATTCACTTTGGGAGAAGATGAACACTAAGTTGAAGAGATGTACAACTTTCAATCCACAGACATATGGGCAGATAGAAGTTGTCAACATGGAATTGGTTCAACTTTTGAGGGGTTACAATCATAAGCATCCAAAGACCTAGGATGAAAATTTGGTTTATATTCAACACTCTTATAACATAGTAGTCCACACTGCTATTGATAAGTCCCCTTTTGAAACTTACTTTGGGTGTTTGCCACTATAGCCCTGATGTTGTGTATGGAAAATAAGGAGGAGTAATAGAATACATTACAAGAGATGCATTGAAATAAGAAAAAAATGTTGAAAATATTAGGTAGATCCATTTACAAGTACATAAGACATTGAAGAAGTCACAAGAAAAGTACAAGACTTGACATGATCAATGCAAAATTGAGAAAACATTCAAGGTGGGAGATAGAGTTTGATTGCATCAAAACAAAGAAAGGTTATAGAGTGCTAGTAAGGAGATCAAGGCTCTATGGTATGGCCCTTTTGAAGTATTGGAGAAGGTGGGTGATAATTCTTATAGACTTAGTCTACCCCCATATATGCAAATTTACTCAATAGTGAATCTAGAAAATCTAAAATTCTATGAGCCTTCTATGTTGGATCAAGAAACTAAGGAGTAGATCCTACCTACCATAGAGGAATTAACACCAGAATCTCAAGAAGAGTTGGTAGAAGATACAATTTTGCAAAATAAATCCAAAATTACTAGATAGGGGTAGCTTGAACTCTGATAGAAAGGGTTGAAAGGGAAATTTCCAAGCAAGGCCAAATGGTACTTTGGGGAGAATTTGGAGGACCAAAATTTCAAAAAAATATTTTGGGGACCAAAATCCTCCTTAAGTGAGGAGGTATGATTTGGAATGGATCATTATATAATTTGCCATCTATCTTTGTACTTTTTGAGAGTAAAATTTGTCTTGTAGGGCCCATTTTAGGGGAAAATACCAATTTGGTGATTTGGGGTTTGAAAAATTAGGGATCTTGTTTGAGGCATCAAATGGCACTTTTTGGGGTAAAACATTTGTGAACCTAGATCCACCCCCATGATGCTATTCTACATACTACAAGCTTTCCAAAGTTGCAAAAATTGCCTCAATCAGAGTTTGTATGTAGAAGTTATGCTTCCCACAAGTTGACCTACCCTATTGACCACCATGTTACCAAGTGGATGCCACATATGCCCCCATTACTCACACATATGGGGCTAGCCACATGTATAATTTCAAGAATATTCTAGAGGGTCTGAAACCTTAACACTAATCGAGGGTTGAGGCAAACAAAAACCTTAACCCTAACCCTAGACAACTATTATGCTATGTTAAATACCTAGCTGATAGGAAGAGAAGGGGTTTCATTCTTTTGGTATTGGTATTGTTTCCATAGCTTAGCAGAGCATCTAGGAGTGGGATATGGAATCATAACATAGGAGTTAGTATATTGTGTAGCAACTATTCAAGCCACAATGTCCATGGCAACTCCATAGTTAGTGCCCCTTTCTTCGTACTTGCATTTCATAATTGAGAAAAAGAGAGTAGAGCATAGGCCTACCTTCTAGATGGGTTTTCTCTTGTATTGGGTTTTTGAGGTTACATCTTGTGTTCATTTCTCTGGATGGTGCGTTCAATTGCTTATTTCTATCATTTCAGTTTCAATTATTTCCATAATTTTCAACATTATGCTAGTAATAATAAATATTATATCTAAGGTAATAAGTTACATAATAAAATATTTCAAACTATTGTAAGATTTGTTGTGATTATCTGTTCTATTGGAATATCCATTGTATTTTATAGACCACCTTCCCATAATTTCCATGCCTATGCCACCTTCTTCATGACCCTTGTATCTACTTATGTAATTGAATCTAGCTTAGATCTCGAACATCATTTTTTTTCTTCTCTCGATCATAAGGAGATAGACCATGGTCATAAACAACTGGATCAATATTATTGCTAGGCTATGTTGTGCAAGGAATGAGAATCTCATACAATAATTCCTTTGCCACATTGTCGAGATCAACCATTGAAATGACTACTTCATTATCTGGCCTAAGAAATAGAACCAACATTAACTTCATTTGAATTCCAAGATAAAATACTTAGGAATTAAAGATACAATATGCTTATCTTAACTTAAAATTTCTTATAATAACAAGAACACATACCATCTTCATAAATATAAGTTATAATCTATTTTCTTACTCTACTTATGCAAATAAAAATAAAATCATATATACTCATCAAAATTAGATTCTCAATATTTAGGAATGAACACTTACTACTTTTTTGAAGTCCCTGGTTAGTAATCTTGGGTAGATATCATGGTTGTAATTGATTTTAATTGTAATTAACTTAAAACAACACATGGTTAAAAATTACAATACGATCATCTTTTGTAACCTACCAAATCAAAAGCTTATAATTACTAACAGAGAATTCAAGATCCATCACAAAAATTGTAAATTATTAATTTGGATCCTTAAACGGATAAAACTTGATGGTTTGGCCATTACCTACACATAGAAATCTACAAACGAAAGGCCACACTTTGAGGTTATCATGTTTTCCATTATCACCTACGTCCATTTATCTCAACATCCATTTTTTGGTTGATAAAAAATTATTCATCCCACACTATCAAGACTATTTGCTATAAAATTAGCAGAAGGTCTCGATGTGCTTCAACGCTTGTTGGGACCTGCAAAACTATCATGAAACAAATGATGGATGGAAGCGTAGTCCTTGTCGGGTTGGAATGGGAATAAATGCACAGGGATGGGGGAACAAGTAGCGGAGACAAATAGAAACTACAACGAACATGTGGCAAGCAACATGAAGTACAAGTGGTATCCATGCAGAAAATGACATGTGGATCCTAGAGCAATTGTGGCATTGAAACCATTTTGTTTTTGAAAGTATTTTCATTATAGTTATAATGTGTTTTGCATAATCCATCTTGCTTTTATTTTTACCAGTAGTACACCAGACAGAGTTTGACTTTCCATGTTCGAAATTTCCGTTCCTACCTTGCATGTTTTATCTCTTCAATGTATTTATGAAATTCATTCATAATGATTTCTGTATACTTCCAACCGGTTAGAGTTAAGTACAATTTTCATAGTCACTTCTTTAAATAGATCATCTGGCTTCTATGTCTCTATATGTGTTAGGATAAATAAATTTATATGCGGTGGCAAAGAAACAAAAATACATTTTTTTGAATCCTACTGCGTTCTTATAGATGTGGTACTCCTCTATAAGTTTTTCCCGTGGTGTGTATAGTTCAAATGTGGGACTTAGAGAATATCCGTCGCAATGACTTGAAGCAATACAAAATGATAGAAAATGTTTTTTTGTTTTGTTTTTTGAAATAAAGGTTCCTGGAAAATAGGACTAGGAATCACACACATTAAACATTCAAATTAAATAAACACAATCTCTTGACATTCAACATAGTTGAAGATACAAATTTATGAGCATATAAAAATAAAATAAGATGACCGACATGCATAAAGATAACTAATTTTGCATTTCGAAAAAATTAGTTTTCTTTGAAATATATCAAAAAATAATATTGTTTGTTACATATTCCTAGAAATTTAAATGCGTTTGTCATATAGAATGGGATTGGGGCTCCCGCGGACCATAACAGAAATAAGTACAAGAAATTGGACTATAGAAAGAAGAAGTGGGCGATGGTAGAGAGCAAGACCTGAAAAGAAGAAATTGGAAGTTATCAGTCTTTAGTTAGACATTTCTATTTAAAGAGGTGGAATAGCTGGATTGATAAACAAAGAAGAATGTAATCAGTATAGACTTACACTGATGGTATATATCTCCCCATTTACTATTTGTTTGTTGATGCCTTTTTATTGCTGTCGTTGACGACTACTAGAATCATGCCAACTAAATGTTGCCCTTCATCGGTGAGCTTATCGATTTCCCTTTGGAGCCATTCTTCAATGTAGCCTCTCATGGGGGCCACGTTGATCTCATCCTAGATTTTTATGTTGAAAATATCATTTTCTAATTCCCTTCGATCGATAGAAAGATTATGCAGATCCTGATCAATTTCTTCATTTTGTACCGAATAGTCCACTAGCCAGTTGTCCACACCATCTTCACCATATTCAAGGATGTTGTAAAACTTTTCTAAAGAAAACCCCTTAAAAATATCAACTTGTTCATCGAAGGATTTCTTGGTTAAGGGAAAGGAGTTGACGATTAAGTTGGGGTCTTAGACCTCGTTGGTACTTCCGACTAAGTCTATTTCGGTCAGCTTTCTGAATAATTCTTCTTTCTTTGATATGGCTTGTTTACATGATTGGACAATGAGATGCATGTTCTTCACTTTCTCTTTCTATCATGCATTTAATTGAGTGATCCGGTTTGGGGAGGGGAGATATTCTTGTCTTCTTCTCATATCTGTCATGTTGCTGACATGGATTAAAAAAGGGATGACTGTCTCTATATAGAAATCTTCTTCATTTTTAAAAACCTCCTACAAATGTTCGTGCAAAGCATGTGCCCTTGTTCCAAGGGAAGCCTTACTTTGTGATGTTTTCTAGGCCTAAGTAATCATCTCCATTCTTTTCTTGATATTATTCTCCACATAGCCTCTACATGATGCGAGGAGTCAGGAGGATCCTTTTAACTTGGTTGTAGGGGCGACATGCATGGTTATTGCTAAAGGACTAGAAAACAATAGGATATGAATCAAAGCTTCCTCCAATTCCTTGAGTTGGTCCTCCAGTTTGGCATTCTCAGCCTCAATGCCTCCAATGGAATCATCAAGAGCATCTCTGGTTGCTTGGTGAAGTCAAAAGATTTGGGACGACTGCATGTTCCTAAGGTTAATCTCTGAAGGAGATTTCCCTTTCTTATTTCTTACATCTCTCTTTTCAATAATTAATTTTTTAGACTCACTGTAAAAAATAGTGCTATGGAATATGAAGGATTCATCTTCGTAAAAAAATTCGGTCTTAGCTATTTCCATTGGGGGACTATGGTGGATTGCATCCTCGGGATGATCAACATTGCAGAATACGCTATCCAGATCAGTCTCAAGCTCCATGTCTTCACTTTCAATTTCAGGCTCTTTTTCTTGCCCTACAACGTTTTTTCTCTTCTTCCTCATGGGAAGCTTGTGAGAACTATCAATTTTACTGCGAGGAGGGTTTTTATATCCTCCTCCATTTGAATAATTATATATTTCTTTCTTACTGGGGTGGTTTTTTAGAGCGATTCTCGGGGATGTCGTACTCTTGGGAGTGGTAGCCGGGGATTGAACATTCTTCTCACCGTGCCATTTTCCCTGTTGTTTGTACAATTTAGTGGTGCTTTGTAATGTCTCTAGGTCACCAGTGTCATAAGGATAAGTGTTGTCATCATTGTCTATGTCTTCGTTCAGGCGTCTCTGGATAAAATAGTTGCTGAAGCCAATTTCTAGTAAATGTTCTAAAAAAATCCCATTAGGGTCGAACCCTCTTAGCCTTTCAACATATCTTAGGTTCAAGTTGTTGAAATGGCCTGCAAATTCGTCAATTTTGTTGACGTTCCTGAACGCGAAGTCCCTGACTTTCCAAGGCAAAGGAATGAACCACTTTTTTCTCTTCTCATGGAATAAATGAAACCAGTAGTTGTATTGCCTTGCTATTTTTGTAACAAACATTATGTCCGTAATGTGACATGGAAGGAAAGTAGGATTTTCCTTAGAGCCAAAAATCATTATCAGTACACTGTAATTCCCATTTGTTCAAGTGTCCCCTTCCTGTCCCAAAACTTGGTTGCGTGGTCAGACATGCGAGGAACATCCTTTCCTAACAATAAATCTTTGAAAAATGAGACAAAGTCATTAAAAACCTCATAAAAACAATGGGAGGCCTTGTTCCTCCACAAGGCATGGTACCAGAAGGTTACTAGGTCGAATTCATAGTTTACCTTCTTGGACACCGACAATTTTGGAAACATACAGCAATACGCTATCGCGAAAACCAAGTAGGATGACATATAAAAAAAAATTCTCCTCTTTGAATCGTGACAATTGGGAACAAATTTCCATGGAAACTAGCTTCCCCCAATAAAAAATGGCTTGTTCCTTGAATGTGAAATACAAAATATAAAGAATCATGCGGGAAATACTTTTTATGGATTCCTGTCCCGTTATACTTGTAAACAACCAGGAAATTCCCCAGAATGGATTTCTAAATGAACTAACCTACAAGCTTGTGATATCTTCAAGAACTGTCGTCGGGTCTTCCAGGAACTCGGGCAAGAGGTCCAACCCGTTATCATGTTTTTTTAGGAACTGCTTGCAGTCTTCTCCTCTGAAGGTCAATGTTGGCTCCGACAATCTTAACATCTTGCAGAATACTTGAGGTGAAAAAGAAACAAGAGAGAGGTCCCGCAGTGGAATAATTCTTTGGCCTGAAATATATCTCTCGGCACACCAAGAGAACACCTCCTTACAGTCAAAAAATTCAGGGACACAACCTGCACGAGCAATTCCAAAGGTCCAAATTACTTCGTTCTGGGAGGAAGGAGATGAGTAGTAAGAGTATGTCGTGGACCACTGGAAGTTCTGGTCCTCACGCCTGAAGATTTTCATTGTATCTCCACATAACTGCTGTTGAGTTGGTCCCATAAGTTTACAAGAACGTTTGTTTGCTCCAGACAATGCTTGAAATGAACAGTTGGAGGGGATAATATAACCCTCCACAAATGTTGGTCCAATTATTCTGAATGGGAGATCTCCTCGAGCCTTTTACCCATTAATGATAATCTCTACGGTTGCTACATGACGATATGTTAGCATTAAAGCTTAGTAATTGCATACTTAGAAGTGCGAAGGTGGCGGGTGCGACGAAGAGCAATTAAGGATTGGAGGTTTCGTGAACCCGCCAACCCGACGAACCACAAAAGACATTCGAAGATGTTTGAAATGAACACTCGGAAGGGATAATGCATATTAATGATGTTTAATGTGTATTAATGAGAGATCTCCTCGAGCCTTTAGCTCATCAATGACAATTTTTTCGGTTCCTGCATGATGAACTGTTAGCATTAAATATTACTAATTGCATATTTAGAAACAAGTGCGAAGGTGGCGGGGATGGGGAAGAGAAATTAAGGAATGGATAAGTATGAAAAGCGGTCATACGGGCTTAAAAATAAGGTTACAAGGGATACTCAGGAGAGGTGAGGGCCCGACAGTCAAATTGTATGTCTCGGAAATTTTGAGTGCAAAACGTGTAAAATGGAAGATGGCATGATGGACCAGTCCAACGGTCACTTTGTATATCATGGAATTCTGGGTGCTATTTGTAGGTTGCGGAACAATGGAAGCGAAATCTTGAGTTTTCCTGTCTAGGAACCCATAATCGAAAAAGTGGCTAAGTATGGAATAGGGAAACGGTTGATTGGACTCATTTTTGCTAATATATTGAAATTTGTAATAGATATCCCATTACTTGGAAAGATATTTTCTATATGTTTCTGGACAAGTTGTGTAGGGATAGTCAGTGTGACTATCTCCTCGAGGATTTTACTCATTAATGATAATATTTACGGTTGCTGCATGGTGAGATGTTAGCATTAAACATCAATTATTGCATACTTGGAAAGAAATGCGAAGGTGGCGGGAACATGAAACAACGATTGGGAATTGGAGATTTTGTGAACTCGCCAACCTGACGATCTGCGAAAGAGATTCCAAGAAATGGCCAAGTATGGAAAGTGGACAGACGAGCTTCAAAATAGGGTGACAAGGGTTCCCCAGGAGACGTGAGGCCCTGACGGTCAAATTGTATGTCTTAGAACTTTTGAGTTCAAAATGTGTAACACGAAAGAGGGGATGATGTGGGAGTCCCACAATCAATTTGTATATTGCGGAATTCCGGTTGTTGTTTATAGGTCATATAACAATGGAAGTGCAATCTAGAGCCCGCCTGCCTGAGAATCCACGATCGAAAAAGTGGCTAGGTATGGAATGGGGAAGTGGTCGGTCGAAATCGTGATATAAAAGCATGAGTGCAAATTTAACCTCGTGAGTCCGCCAACCCACACAGCTAGACATTTTCATAAAAATCGACTAAGTAACTAGAAAGTGAAAGTAGAGGGGAAAAAGAAACATGAATTTGGTTAAGTATAGAAGAGGAAAAAGAAGGGCTAATATATTGAAATTTGTAATAGATACCTCGTTACCTAGAAAAATATTTTCTACATGTTTCTGGACAAGTCATATAGGGATAGTTAGTGTGACTGTCTCATCGAGCCTTTTTCTCATTAATGGCAATCTTTAAAGTTGTTGCATGATGAGTTGTTAGCATTAAACCTCAGTTATTGCATACTTGGAAATAAGTGCAAAGGTGGTGGGCACAGAAAACAACGATTAGGAATTGGAGATTTCGTGAACCCGCCAACCTGACAATCCGCGAAAGAGATTCCAAGAAATGGCCAAGTATGGAAAGCGGTCAGACGAGCTTCAAAATAGGATGACAAGGATTCCCTAGGAGACTGAGGCCCCGACGATCAAATTGTATATCTTAGAACTTTTGAGTGCAAAATGTGTAACATGGAAGAGTGGATGATGTGGGAGCCTGGAAGTCAATTTGTATATCACGAAAGTCTGGGTGTTGTTTGTAGGTCACAAAACAATGGAAGTGAAATCTAGAGCCCGCCTGCCTGGGAATCCGCGATCGAAAAAGTGCTAGGTATGGAATGGGGAAGCGGTCGGTCGGAATCGTGATATAAAAGCATGAGTGCAAATGTGAACCCATGAGTCCACCAACTCACGTAGTTAGAAATTTTCAGAAAAAAACAACTAAGTAAGCAGAAAGAGAAAGTAGAGGGGGAAAAAAAGGGGGAATTTGGTTACGTATGGAAGAGGGAAAAGAAAGGGATAAAAGAGAGAGGTAAAATAGAAAAGCGGAGGGCAATTTTCGTAAGCGGGAATTGGTCTCAAACAAGCCCCATTGTTGGAAAATCATCATTTTCTAGTCCAATATTTTATCCACTTACTCGTTTTCTATTGTGCTTGTACCATTAAAAAGGGTGTGAGAAAATGCTTTGCTGAAGATTTGTTTTTATTGCAACTTGTGGGAGTAATTGTGTTCTTGATACATTGTTTAATGCCTTGGAATATTATTTCAAGTATTAAACTTCCTGCATGATGAGTTGTTAGCATTAAATCTTAATAATTGCATATCTAGAAATAAACTTACTATATTGTCAACTTGATTGTAAGTATCACAATGACGAACTTGAATTTTAATATTGTGGTTGATTTCATATCCCCATTTGACTTCAACTACCATATATCATTTTTTTTTCAAAATATTTGCGAAGAAGAAATTTGGAAATTTCATTAATAAAGTAAAAGTGCTCAAATAGAGGTCAGGGGATGGATAACTAATAAAATGTTTCCTTTTGGAGTAAAGGAATCAAGGAAGCAAAAGGGAAATAAGAGATCATTTTCTCAACAAGGTTGAGATGAAAACAAAACTTCTTGGGTGGGGCACCAACTCCCACATCGTGAATTAGTGTTGCTATGTTCTATCTACATTACAAATAGAATTGAATGTTGGTTTGAAACTGTCTGAAATTCATTTATGTTTCCATAGAAGCCTCGTGTGATCGACACAATGCATTGTCAAATAATTGTTCAATGCTCCATATTAGATCAAATTAATTGAGTCAATACAATATTTAAGAATTAAGAGGCTATCGAACCATGCAAACGAGAAGAGGTGTTAAATCCAACAAAGAAGCACCAACCAAGATTCCAAGGAAATTTTTTTAATACTAAATCTATAAAAAAATAGTGGGAGATAAATATTTATCCATAGACATTGGACTGAGTTCTTTGCACCGAAGCATTGAACATATTTGTCATAAATACAGGTACAAGAGTTACAAAAATAAAACATGCATACAATTCTGTGTTGTTCATCTAGTCCGACAACATGCAGGAGCCATCGACAAGCTCTTGAACATGCATACAAAACTGATTATCATGTTTTTTTAGGAACTCCTTCCAGTCTTCTCCTTGGAAGGTCAATGTTGGCTTCCGCAATCTCGATATCTTGCGGAATACCTGAGGTGACAAAGAAACATGAAAGTGGTTCCATAGTGGAATAATTCTTTGGCTTGAAACAAGTCAACAACACTCCTGCTCCTAACGCTGACAACCTAGAGACATTTCAAAGAACCACTGAATTGTACAAATAACAGGGAAAAGGCCCCGGTGAGAAGAGGGTCCAATCCCTGGCCACCACTGCCAAGAGTACAAAATCCCGCAACACCGATCCAATGGCTCACCCTAGTAAGAAAGAAATCTAGAATTATTCAAATGTATGAGAAGATAAGAACCCTCCTCACGGTAAAATTAATAGTTCTCGCAAGCTTCTCGTGAGGAAGAAGAGAAAAAACGTTGTAGAGAAAGCGAAATATTCTGAAACTGAAAGTGAGGACACACCAAGAGACCACCTCCTTGTAGTCAAATACTTCATGGACACATCTTGCACGAGCAATTCGAGAGGTCCAAATTACGTCGTTCTGGGTGGAAGGGGACCAAGAGACCCCCTCCTTACAAGCAAAGGATTCAAGGACACAAGCTGCACGATCAATTCCAGAGGTCCAAATTACTCTGTTCTGGGTGGAAGGGAATGAGTAGTAGGAATATTCCTTGCACCACTGGGAGTTCTGGTCCTCACCCCCTAAGATGTTAAAATTATATCCATAGAATAGGAGAGTGGTCCTGCAATTGAATAATTCTTTGGCTTGAAATATATCTCTTGGCGCACCAAGAGACAATTTCCTTACAATCAAAGACTTTAGGGACACATGATACACCAGGGACAAATCCAAATCCAATCCAAAACCCTAAAAATGAAAGGAAAGGATACATCTTTGAGGGCAAGGACTACCATCCTCTCAACGCTGGTTTCTTTTCTGAAACCCCTTCCTTTGGTCTTGTCAGGACCACCATTGACGAGCCGGGAAGTGCCCCCCGTTATGGTGGATTTCAATTTGGGCGCAGGAGTGGGAACAATGTCTGCATTACCATCATCCATCGTCGTATCATCGTCCATCAGATCATCTTCTTCCGACTCGAAATCGACCACATCAACGTCTATGCCAACCATAAATACAGGGGGGCGGGTTGTCTGAGAACGAGGGGTTTCCTTGGAATTATTTGGCATGAAATATATCTCTAGACGCACCAAGGAACCATCTCCTTCTTTGCTTTTGGACGAAAGGATATGATTAGTAAGAATATGCCCTAGACCAGTGGAAGTCCTGGTCATCATGTCCGAAGGTGTTTACTGTATCTAGACATAACTGCTGTCGAACTACTGCCATAAGTTAATGAGAATGTTTGTTTTCTCCAGATGATGTTTGAAATGAACATTCAGAAGGGATAATATAACCCTCCACAAATCTTGTTTTAATGCGTATCAATGGGAGATCTCCTCTAGCCTTTCACTGATCAATGACAATTTCTACAGTTCCTACATAATGAGTTGTTACCATTAAAGCTTACTAATTTCATACTTAGAAAAAAGTGCGAAGGTGGTGGTGATAGTGAAGAGGTATCAAGGATTGGAGATTTTGGGAATCCGCCAACCGAAAGACACACGAAAGAGATTCCATGATGCTTGAAATGAACACTCGAAAGGGATAATACAACCCTCCACAAATCTTGGTTTAATTTGTATTAATGACAGATCTCCTCCATCTTTTTAGACATTAATGACAATATTAATGGTTCCTACAGGATGAGCTATTAACATTAAATATTAATAATTGAATATCTAGAAAGAAGTGCAAAGGTGGAGGGGATGGCAAAGAGCGATTGAGCATTGGAAATTTCGTGAACCTGCCAACCCGCGAAAGAGATTCCAAGAAATGGAAAAGTATGGAAAGCTGTTGGTCGGGCTTCAAAACAGGGTCACAAGTTATACTTAGGAGACGTGAGTGCCCGATGGTAAAATTGCATGTCTCTGAAATTTTGACTGCAAAATGTGCAACACGAAACATGACATGATGAAAGACTTCAACGGTCAATTTGTATATCATGGAACTTCGGGAGCTATTTGTAGGTCGCAGAACAATGGAAGCATAATGTTGAGCAAGCCTGGTCAGGAACTGGCGATGGAAATAGTGGCCAAGTATGGAATGGGGAAGCAGTTGGTTGGACTCGTGATATAAAAATATGAGACATATTCAGAAAAATGACTAAGTAACCAGAAAGGGAAAGTAAAGGAGAGAAAAAAAGGGAATTTGGTTGTCAATTTGTAGATAAGGGAAGTCTGGGTGTTGTTTGGAGGTGACGAGACAATGAAAACACAATGTTGAGCCCACCTACCCGGGAACCCACGATCCAAAAAGTTGTTGAATATGGAATCAGGACGCGGCCGATCAGACTCGTGATATAAAAGCATCAATGGAAATATGAACACATGAATCCACCAACCTACGCACCTAGACATTTTTTGAAAAACGACTATGTAACCAGAAAGGGAAAGAAGAGGGAAAAAATAAAGGGGACGGAAATTTTCGAAAGCGGGAATTGATGTTAACAAAGCCCCATTGACGGTCTTAACAGTAACTATGAAGTGCATTAAACATGTGAACAAGCTCTTCAATCAAGGAATAGAGAAAGTGAGTCATGCTTATACTTTCCTGGATGTGTTTGCATAAGAGAAGCATCTAAAAGCTACATGAAAATCATTTTTGGGATGTTCAAGTAAAATTATTATACTGTCAACTTCACCATAAGTATAACAATGACAAATTTTAATTTTAATTTTTTGTGGTTGATATCATAGTTCCAGTGGACTTCACATAGCATATATCCTTTTATTTCAAAATATTTCTGAAGATGAATTTCGGTAATTTCATCGATCGAGTAAAAGTGTTAAAATGAGATACATATTACATTTTCTTCACAGAGCTTACATTAAAAGGAAAAGAAGGTCTTGTATATTCCTTAAGATCATAGAAAAACCGCCAAGATCCTGAATGTATCATCCAACCATAATTCATAAACCTGACCCATGAGAACCTTGAACTACAGCACAAAAGCAAATGAACAAAAGTCTGCCAAACACAAGACATGAAAAAACCATCAAAGATTGGGCATTGTATCCCATCTATAACCAAATCCCCAAATGGGCACTAAGAAATTTGTGGATTACTATATTACCATGAAGCAAGATCATTATGAACATTTGCTTCTGATAGTACTATGAACCAAGATCACATTGACCTGACAATGTTCTAACATTACCATTTATGGAAAAGAGTGTCAGCATTTTACATAATGGAGTTTGATTTATTCACAATTGGATACTTTGTATGAGGTTTGTCCTCATTCTTCTCATTCCTGGACTGAACAATCTTATGTTCTTCCAGTTCAATTTTCCATGGCACTGCAAAACTCTATTCATATCCTCATTGGGTAGCATGGACAGATACACATGAGATTGTTTCGTTTGTTTCCAACGCTTGATATGGATTTTTTTTTTTGGTTCAGCCGATATGCAGTATGGCATTGTCCTCATTTAATGTAAATTTTCTATGGATCCGAAAGTCGTGTAGCATGTAGACACTGTTTTCCTTTTTCTGTAGGTATACTTCATATGGAAATTCTGCTAACCTAGGAAGCATATATTGTAACAGAGGTTGTCTAATTGTACAATGTATGATTGTGTTGCTGACGGTTCAGATGGAAGCATTGAGACAATGTCTATATATATAAGAGAATTTTTTATTGCATCATAGACAATCAATTGTACCATCATTTATGAAAGAAGAGACAGAAGCAGGAGAGTTGCATTTGGCACATACAAGCTCGAAGGGGGTCGAGTACGCATTCGCTGCACCAAAACACCCTCAACCTGCACACGTGAGCATATTAGTTAATATATTGAACAATATAATATACAACTGTACAACATAAAAGCTGCAAAAAATTGGTCAAGTCAATTTTTATGAGAAAAGTGTGGATGGAATTGTAGATGTATACGCACAACAGTTGTCGAGCTAGTTAGTTTCTTGAGATCTTGTACTATGTCTGTTCGTAATTCTGTTACAAATGTTGCTTGGTTTGTGCGAAATATCCTTTCTTTAACATCTCTTTTCTTTGTTATATTTTTGAAGAGCATAAGTGGAAATTTCCCTCTATGCAATTGTTGTTCCAATGAGGAAAACAAATTTGAATAGGTGTCGAACAATTGTAGCTGCAACATGGAACAATGTAATAGTTGTGTAACATAACTAAGATATATGAACATGTGAAAGTAAAGGACAAAACTGGATATGGAGAACGGTACCATTTCCTTGTCGTTGTCCAAATCTCCATATTTTATATGGAGAATGTGTTGCGAGCCAAGTTTTCTTGCGAGTGTGACAACTGCACCAATGGTTCTGATTGGGTAAGTGTCGTTTCTCTGTGCAAGTTGGATTATTGTTTCCGGTACGAAATGATATTCTGAACAAATCGCAAGAATTTTTTCCACAATACTTGTTTCGTTGAGCGATATAATCCGATCACAATCACCACGGTCATATATTGTTTTCGACAATATATTAAAAATTGTAATGGATATCCCATTACCTGGAAATATATTTTCTGCATGTTTCTGGACAAGTTGTGTAGGGATAGTTAGTGTGATTGTCATCATGGATTCGTTGTCTGTCATGTCATCACACACAATGCATCTAGTTTTGTTTTCCTTGTCCAATTAGGTGCTATACACGACCATTATTTCCCCGATGAACACTTGTCCAATTCGATGACTGTTCAAGCCTTCTATCGATAGTATATTGGGTGTTATAATTTTAGACCCAGTGACATTTTTTTGAACACAAAAAAATAATGTGAATCGTAGTCTGCATTATTATTATTTTGGCATAAATGTACAATTAGATGCACAAATTGGATGAAGTATATAGGTCAGAGTTTTGTAACAAGATCTCTTGGTTCATAGAACTTGCACTATGTTGGGTGTTTCACTTGCGCTCATCAATACTTCTTGTGAACTGCAAAGTATGTGTTGCAGATGACATCATCATATTTATCATGGAATACATGAATAAATAACTCAAGATATTTTTTTGGTAAACATATCAAGAGCACAATGTATGAATCTTTACCTTTGGACTTGTCGTTCTGTTGATGTTTGCGATGATTGACTTCTCATGCCCATTTCACTCGTCCAAATTTTTCTGATGCAAGCATGTGTACATGAACATCATAAGGACTAAATAAGAATATGCATTGTATATTGTCCATAATTGTTTTGAATTTCACATACAGGCTCGAAGGAGATGGAATATGAAATAGGGTGTCAAGGGATACTCAAGAAACATGAGGAATCGACGGTCAAATTGTATGCCTCAGAAATTTTTACTGCAAAAATGTGTAAAACATAATAGGGCATGATGGGGGAGTCTGGCGGCCAATCTGTGTATCGTGGAACCCCCAGAGCTACAGGCGCAATTTTGAGTTCGCCAGCCCAGGAACCCGTGATCGAAAAAATGACTAAGTATGGAATGAGGAAGCCGTCAGTCAAACTCGTGATATAGAAGCATGAATATAGATGTGAACCCGTGAGTCCGCCAACCTGCACACCTAGACATTTTCAAAAAAATGACTAAGAAAAGAAACCAGAAAGTGAAAGTAGAGGGGAAAAAGAAAGGGGAATTCAATTAAGTATAGAAGAGGAAAAAAAAAGGGATAATAGAGAGTGGGAAAATAGAAATGGGGAGGACAATGTTCTGAAGCGGGAAGTCTCAACAAAGGCCCATTGTTGCCAAATCATTGTTTTCTAGTCCAATATTTTATCCACCTACTCGTTTTGTGTGTTTGATTTACTATCACAATTGGTATACCTTTTCGAAGATTGTACTTCAGCTTCCTTTGCTGTGGCATTACAATGGACATGAAGGTAAGTTGGTATGTAGAAATACATTTAAAAAAATAAATATAGTTCTATTTATTTCAATGCAACAGCACAAAGAATAAAATGTACATGAAGATAAGTTATTATGTAGGAAGATACGTAGTATCTACATACAAGAAATTAGGTGCAAAGAAGTAGAACAAATATACAAACAATAAATGAAATACAAAACAATGGAATATGAAATAAGAGTAGAAGCATGCACCTTTGTATCCCCTCTTCTACATTTGTGGTAAAGATTCCTTCATCTTCTCCAGTTATTCCGTTTGTTTCAATGTGGGAACACACAAAATACAATGAACATGAATGTAAGCTAGTATGTAAGGGAAAACAAGTAATATGTACATACAGTAAATGAGAATCAAAGGAATAGAATAAAAGCGAGTTAGAAGCATGAACCTTTGTTTTTATTGATCCATGGTTGTGGTTATATATAATTTTTCCTGGCCAAAATATATTACAAGCCAGAAAATATTAAGTAATTGGATGGTCGTAGCAGAATTATTTGGTTTTGTGCAACAAAGTATCCAGATATACTTTGAGACATGGATATATAATTTTGTAATATCTTTGATGTATATTTTATAATTCAAGTAGAAGACAAATTGTATCGTGGTCAGACCATCCTGTGTATAAGATAAAGAGGTTGTATTGTGATATGGACACATTTCACCATATATGGTCAATAAGTGTGTTTTGTACATGTTTTATCTTAACCAAAAGAAAACAGACATTGTAATTGCACATGTAGTTTTCCAATTGTTTTGTTATGGCACTATTTTGTAGCATGTCTACACTGAAGTATCCTAGAATGATAATGGTTTCGTTCAGATGTAAATGGTGTAATGCATTTGAAAAAACATTCATTATGTTAGCAATGTTGCACGCGGAGCGACATAGAGATTGAATATTGCAATTTTCAATCCACGAAAGACTACTCGTGCTAGCGCCATCTCAACATATTTTTCTTCTACAAGAACATTTTGCAAAGGCATGCAGGTATGGTCCAGATTTTGGAGAAAAAAATGGAGCAAAATTTAAGAACAGGAGGGAAAGATATTCCAATTTTGTGCAATTTTGTTGCAGCCTAGCCACCGTTGCACCATACCTAGCCCTTCTACACCTACCTGCATTTTTATTCTACAAGAACATCCTGCAAAGGCAACAAAATTGACATCATATTTTTCATGCGAAAGACACAGATTTGATTCTTGTACGGGATATGCAGGTACTCATTCCTGGGCAAGATGAGAATATCATCGAGGGCAAGGTGCGAAGGCTGAAGAATTCCTTATTTAATTCATGCGCTATATTTCAACTTCGTCACATACGATAAAGGACTGGGATTTTCAATGCTAGAAAAAATGACAGTCGGAGTTGTGCAGACGACATTGGCATGCACATGGTGTAGAGCCTCAGGAAAAAATCGGAGGAAAATTTAAGAGTAGGAGAAAAATATATGCCAACCTCTATGGAAATTCTATAGGATAAGAACGACGAGTAAATACTTAAACATTCTTACTTGCAAAATGAAAACATCGAATAGTAAACAATGAATATGAATGAAAGTATGGTATTCAAACTTACTCCTTAATGATGAACGACAGAATCGCAGGTCCAATTGCGGGTGCATGACTTGAACCCTGCAAAGTGCAAAAAATAGCTCCAACTACCGATGCAGGACCCCAACGTTGCAAAGTTGAAGAAAATAAAAGAAAGCAGCAAGCAACAAACTAGTGAGCAAGCACTAACAGGTCCAACTGTAGGTGCAAGAACTCAACCTTGCAAATTTTAACCAAACAACAACAAGCAACAACCGATGAACCAATGAACCAACGAACAAGTAGCAACCAATGAACCATTAAACAATATATGTATCTTCAATGATGACTAAATTGTATTCCAAGCATAAAAGAAATTTGAAACATATGATGACCATGAGAGTGGAAATACTTAAACATTCTTACTTGCAAACTACAAACAATAAACAACAAAGAACGAATACGAATGAAACTATGGTATCAAAAATTACTCAACAACGATGAACGACATAATTGCAAGTCCAACTTTGGGTGCATGACTTGAACCTTGCAAAATGAAAAAATAGTTCCAACTGCGAGTGCAGGACCCAAACCTTGCAAAGTTGAAGCAAACAAAAGAAAACAACAAGCACCAACAGGTCCAACTATAGGTGCAAGACCTTAACCTTGCAAAGTTGAACCAAACAACAACAAGCAACAACCGACGAACCAATGAACAAGAAGCAACCAATGAACAGTAAACAATATATGTATCTTCAATGATGACTAAATTGCATTCCAAGCAGAGAAGAAGTATGAAAGATATGATGGCTATGTGAGTGGCGATGGACAACAATATTGTCCAACTTCACTTCAACATTGTATGGAAAAATTCGAGGAAAAATGTATTGTGACAGGCCTATTTAAGTAAACATTTAAGGTTGTCAAGCTTGTTTAAGGGCCTCATGCTATGTAAACATTTATGTTTTCATGCCTATTTAAGGGCCTCACGTTATGTAAACATTTAAGTTGTCAGGCCTATTCAAGTACCTCAAAAAGAGTGTCAATGCTAAAAAAATTAAGTATGTAAACATTTCAATACAAATAGAAATAATAAAAACATTAAGAAAGAGCATCGATGCTAAAAAAATTTGGTATGTAAACATTTCAATAAAAATAAAAAAATAAAAAAAGAGTGTCGATGCTCAAAACTTTGTATATCTAAACATTTAAAACATTGGGAATAGCAAAGCTGGCAATAAGACTTCAAAACTATTCTCCAATGAGATGATGACATATAAGGTTTTTTTTATTATATAAAAAATAATGTTTTTAGTTCTATAGTTCGAACAATAGAGATGATGCGAAAATTTATAGTCAAAGGACATATCAATATGATGCTATAGTCCCTCTATGCCTTCGATAGGGACTAATAACTTGTTTTTCAGGTTCAACCAATGACAATTAACTTTGAAAAACAACTTAGATATGTAAAGTACTTGTAAATTATATTACCATCCCATAAATCATCAATTAATGTTGTATTGTATTGGTACATATAATTTATTCCACAAGGCTCCATTAAACCAACGAAGTTGGGGACATTTGAAACTTGCATTGAAATATCTGCATAACATTGCAAGTGCTCACTTAGCATTGGGAAACATAAAACCCACGACTTTTACCATATACTTCTCCCTATCCAACAACAAATTTCATGGAGCAATTTGAAAACAATTGATAACTTTATTTGTTTGTTTTTAATTTTTTTTTTATAGCCAATGAGCTAGGAAATTTTGGGTTTTCTTGCAATGATGAGATATATAGTAGTTGTTTAATTCTTGCTTAATAATAATTGATAATAATGTTGATAGACAATTGTGGCTACAATTCCATCATGTAATAAGAGAGATCCAAGCTTCAAGGCATGATGTAAAACAATTTTCATTTTTCATTCCATCCAACATAATTTCTTGATTGTACTTGCTTACCAAGTGGTTCATAGTGACATTCATCTCAAAATTGTCTTAAGATACCTGGAATTCATGACCAAACATCTAGATTCACACCAACATTTAGATACACATTGGTTGATGGGTATATATGTTTAAGGTTTATTGGTAGAGGGAATATTATTTGTATCTACATATGTGTAGCATGCGATCTCTTAATCAGAAAATGGTGTCCATGTAATATTATAGGTCATAGTCTATGTCTTGGATTAGGTTCTTCCTCCCTCACCTCAAATTCTCTAGCCAATATTCATAGGGGAAAGCACAAATCAAGGGAACCTCCTCCCTCCTTACCACCACTCTCCACCAATCCATCCCTCCCCCTCTTCTCACTAGTCTCTTGTGTTCTCATACCTTATCTATAATAGTTGGTGGGAGGAATCGATCAATCTATGCTAACCAAAAGAGTTTCCTTAACCATGGGATCCCTATCGTATTCAACCCAACCCTCCTCTCCCTATAATACTACTATTGACTTAGATTTAGGGTATCAATATCAATATACTGCTACTTAACTACACCTGTCATGATACCAACCTTATATATATAGTAATCCTGGAGTGCACTAGGTCCTTAGTGCATGCATAAACCACTACGCACCTAAAAATCCAAAGGTGCACACACCCCAAATGGATAGAAAATGCACTCAACCAATTTAGTTACAAGTGTTCATTTGATAACCTATTTCTTTTGGGAGGAATATATATCTAGCGAGATTATGGTATTCTTGATCGAGATTCTGGTTTTAGGGAGATAAATTCAGATCTTGATTTTCATGCATTGATATGAAGATTCTATCTTTTGTGATTGAAAAGAGTGACCCTCTCACTTCATTGTCTACACGTATATGATATAGGTACACATTAGAGATTGATAGAGTCAAGCCTACAAAGGTAAAATCATCACCCATAAAAGCATACATAATAGAGTTGATCACTTAGTAGCAATAGAGAAAACAAAGGAAAGGGATTCAATAAATGGTTCAATAGTTTAAGTTTTAGTTGACTAGATTAAATATCACTAACCTAACCAATTAGTATAGCATAAAAATTGCTAGCTAGGTACTACTATCAGTAGACCATATTTATTGTTAGATGAAATAAACCTCATTGATGATGTTAGGATTTGATATTGTTTGATAGCATGAATGTCATCCATGTAGCATCTTAAACCTTGAGACAATCATAGATGGGAACATGGTTGTATGGAAAATTTAAGGCCTCACGAATGATGTCAATATTTCCACTATTATTCCAACCCGAACCACTCCCTTATGACATCACCAACCCCAAGGGTACCCAAAAGATATTGTTAGTTGTCTATTTGAATCCATTTTGGAGGGATTCTGGAATATTACATAAGTGAGCCTCACCATTTGGATTCATGCGCCTATTATGTGCATGGTTGGTGATATATTTTTAGCATTTATTCAAATACCAAGGCATTATTCGCTACTACATATTGAAAAATTTGCGATGAAAGTACTCTTTCGTCCCAACATGCAAGAGAAAAAGTTCATCTTTTCTAAATCTACCCCGTATTCGTCGCAATTTCGATGCCTACAGTTTGACTAAATTATTATGGTCAATGTTCGTCGCATAAGCGACAAATTTAGATTGTTCGTCACTCTTATGATGAATGTTGACCATATTTATTTAGTCAAAATTTACCATTGAAAATGACCTAAAATGACCTAAAATAAATGGATTTCAAAATTAAGGGTTGGTCTTTTGTTGCTTCTAGATTAAGATACGTCTTCGCCTTGTCCATTTGTGAGGGAATCTTGATTATCTTTGAAAGGGGAACTAGAAATGCTATCTTATAGCTAAAACATTGACTACATTGACATTTAGTTTCACACTATCACTAGTGGTACTCTTGTTAGATGGCAATGAAGTCACTGGACTAGTATTCAAAGGTAGAGGTGGCCTACTCCATGGTTTTCTTTGTGGCTCAGAATCATTGGGTTTTCTTTTGTTGCTTCTAGATTAAGATACGTCTTCGCCTTGTCCATTTGTGAGGGAATCTTGATTAGCTTTGAAAGGGGAACTAGAACTGCTATCTTATAGCTAAAACATTGACTACATTGACATTTAGTTTCACACTATCACTAGTGGTACTCTTGTTAGATGGCAATGAAGTCACTGGACTAGTATTCAAAGGTAGAGGTGGCCTACTCCATGGTTTTCTTTGTGGCTC
>ML858777.1:14422-26014 GCA_009831015.1 Picea engelmannii | reverse complement strand
ATATCTTTAGCAAATCTTATAATAATGATCCATTTAAGGTTACTATATAACTTGTCTTGATCAAGTATTCAACTTAATGAGTCTTTCATAATTATGTAAAGGATTGATGATAGGGGACAATCTTGACATAGACCTCTATTTTATCTGGAAAAAAGGGCGGGTCTGCCATTTACCAATGGGGATATTTAAGGGATTCTTGGATGCGATATTGTATCCATTGAATAATGGGATATACCAATACAAACATATGTAAAACATAAAAAAAAATTGAGTGATGGAATCAATCAAAGGAATTTTCCATATCCATGTTAATAATCACTATTTTTTTAGTATTTCGCCTACTAGAAATGAACAACCTCCTATGCCAACAAAATATTTTCTATTATTTACCTCTTCTGAATAAAACCTCATTGGTTGTTTAAGATAAGAGGTAGGATAATATTTTTAAGAGATTTAATAAGTTTTTTGTTAGAATATTGTAGGGATAATTGCCAAGGAATTTGGAACTAAACCTTGACAAAAAAATAAATGAAGAGTTCACGGTAACTACAAGTTTGGGTTTCCTTCTGGACCAATTATTAATTTACCGAATATCATGCTTGGTAATGCTAAATTAGGCATGGAATAAATGAATAGAAACCCAATATAGCCTTGGATATTTGTTCATCCCTGACCCCTGATTTGCTTCAATAACTTCTACTTATGTCATTTATTTCCTTGGGTCATGGGTTGTCCTCTTTAGAGATCAAGCAAGGGATCCCTTGAGAAAATTTGCAACTCGATCTTGATGTGCCTTATATTATTACATGTATAATTCATTTTAAAAATATATGTTGCTTCTTTTATTAACCCAGGTGGATATCAGTGGCCACCCACCTTTTCTGACTGGCTCAAAACAATTTTCTGACAATTTTGGTAATTTACTATTTTTAGTAGGTTTTAACTTCTAGGGCCATTTTGAGGGCCTAAATGAAGGTTTTTAAAGATAGATGTTCTAAAATATATCCAAAGGCATGATTGAGCCCCTAAAATGAATCTCCTCGACGATACCTTTCCAACGAGCTATCATACGCTTAAAACGAAGATCGTATGCAAAAGTTACGACCCTGGGAAGTTGATGTACTAACTTACCCAAACGGGGCCCACATGACTTTTAGCGCTTCATCTCCTAGGGTTAGGTTTTTGGATGTCTAGGGTTTTTATCATCCCTATTTATTGTAAAATGTCCTTCATAGCCTCATTGTAATCATCTTCTTGTGAATGTGAGTAGTTGTCACGTCTTTTCTCATAGATAAGCTGCCACCATTGTAGCGAGTCTTTCACTCTGTATTATTACAGTCTCTGTACATTTCTTTCATTAATAGAAATTGTGTATTACTATATCTCTGTGTTTATGGTTGCATCTCTGATATATTTCTGTTATATTATTGGATATATGCGATATCTCTGCTCTCATTTCATGCCAAAAATAATCCAGATTAGTGGTATCAGAGCAGGCTGCTCTTGATCGTTTTTTCAGTACATGTCCCCAATGAGGTCTGAGTATAGAAAGTTGGGTCTCGAGCTTGTCTCTCTTGAATAAAATCGCTCTCGCACACCCAAGAAACCCTCAATGGCAGAAGAAAAGAAAAATGACGGAGCAGACGATCTTATCAATCTGTTGCTTGAGCAAGCTCTCATGTGACAGAGGGACGAAATGATGGAGAATTTTTACCACATCCTTAAATGCCTGCTGATAGCATCAGGCACATCTTCATCAAGCGGCCATTTTGGAGGCACCTCGCCTTTCAAGGTACAAGTTAATTTTGATATTCCTGTATTTGAAGGACAGATAGATGCAGAAGCCCTAGAAAAATGGTTAACTCTACTAGAAGGTTATTTCTCTGTTCACAATTTTTTCGACAAGGAAAAGATCACCTTCGCACTCCTTAAATCTCTCCCTCATGTCAAACATTGGTGGGAAACTTACTAGGAGAAAAGTTCCACAAAGGAGTCTAGAATGTATGGGGTCGATCCCACTTGGAATTTTTTTGTGGATGTGGTAAAGAAACAGTATTACTGCTGATACTGAGAGGGGGGTGAATCAGTATCAAGTACATTTTAAAAACCTTTTTCAACTTATACCTAAACCATTCAATTATATCCAATGAGAAATGAACAATAGTATAAGAGTTACACCAATACACCACAATACACCCTGCACAATATATGAGAAATAATCAATAGTTTTTGTTCAAGGGAAGTAATGACTTCCAAAGATAGCTACAGCTTCCAAATGTAAAGGGAAGGATAAAATTCCAAGAGGAAGATACAATCCTCCAATATCAAGAGATATTTGAACTCTCCATCCTTTCCCCTTCCTTCCACCCAAGAATATATGAGAGATAATAAAACTTTACATTAAATCATCACCATCAACCAATCATCACATAGAACCTGATAATGCTTCGTGAGACTTCTTCAATTTCTGAAATTCTTCAATTCTTGGAGTACTCGGATCCTATAGATAATATTACTCAATGTATTCTCTAAAACTCCTCCAATTTTCACTCCTTGAATCCTCTCCGAAAAGAGGTTATAGAAAGAATGGTAGACTTTATTCAGTTATGGTCTATTCAGAAGACCCAACTTGTACAACATGCCCCACGCTCAATATTTAACATCCGATTTTAAAACTCACATACAAGAGCCTACATTCCATACTCTTTCCAATGGAAGTGGTCCCATTGCATTTGGATTTTGTATGAAGAAGTTATGATTGGTTTACCTGGAACACTTGTTTATTGACTAGCTTCAGGACCGGTCACAAACCCTATCTTCCACAGAGTGTATCTCCATAATTATAGAAAATCAAGAGCTGAAATTTTTACCAGAGGTACCTTGATATGTCTGCTCAATACCATAGTGATTTCACCATATGAATCGTTCTAGAAAAATCTTTTATAGAAAAAATGGTAATATGACCTGAAAATAACATACCTTAGAACACATCACCAAAAGACTTAATCCTCCCTTGAAATCCGGCCTTATTTTACTTCTTCTTCCCTATGAAATTCAACTTGTATCAAATGAATGTATAATGATGTTTATTTATACCATTTATGTCACTTCCTTTTAACATTAGGGCCGACCTGACACTTTCTTATTTTGTAATTAGTTTCTCTAATTGTCTTCAGGGCCTACATGTACAATTCACTTTGTCATCTTCAAAAATTCATTTCTCCTCAACCATGAGGATCCACGTGACGTGTCACATGCCACCGGAAACAACATGATGCATACTATCCATCCATGGGTTCTTTATCTACATGTGCATTTTCCTTCATGTCCAAATACCTTCATCAATCTTGCGATCCAAAACCCATGACTAGGGTTGACATCAATGACAACAACCAATCTTCCAACAATCTCCCCCTTTGTCATTGATGGCAACACTCATGCTCCCCCTATCATCATGATTCCAATTTCTCTCCCCCTTTGACATCAATGGCAAAGGGTATAGCTTCTTCCCCTAAGTTTAATGGAAAAAGGTAACCTTCTTCTTTGGGGTTGCTCCTCCTAAACATGTGGTACTCAATAATACTTCATCCTTATTTTTGGTCTTTGGGACTTTTTCTTCCTTGGAGTCGTTTTGTGTGGCTTTTGTCTTCTCTCTGTTCTTCATGTCTAGGATGTATATGTTGTTCGGTCTTCTTGTTTCAGTTGCAACCAATCTTCTTGAGTTATTTTCTTTGATTTTACATTTTCGGGAATCAAACGTAAGAGTGTATCCTTGATCACACAATTTACTAACACTGAGTAGATTATGATTCAAGTCTTCAACCAATAAAACATTCTTTTCTTTTATATTTTTTCTTCCAATCTCTACTACACCTTCTCCAAGTATTTTGGCAGATGAGTCATCTCCAAATGCAACATTGCCACCCTTTCTCTTCAAGTTGATGAATTTCTCTTGATCCCCAGTCATGTGTGAAGAACATCCACTGTCTATGTACCAACCATCTTCTTCTTTACATTCTTCAGCGGTCAATGCTATTTGAAAATCTTCATTGTTTGGAATCTCTTTCCTTCTCCATACTGTGGTTGGCATAGGGACATCTTCATTCATATATCTGCAATCTCATGCTTTGTGACCAAGATAATTTCATTTGTAGCATACAATATATTTTTCCATCAACAGGTAAAATAAATTATATCTTTTGTTAACAAATCCATGATTATTTACATATCTTCTGTTTATACCATTCATGTTTCTTGCATATTTGTTCTTTTCATTGATTCTGCAATTAATTGCCTTATGTCCAAAATTTTTGCAAGTATAACAATGACCAAGAAAGAAATTTTGATACCTTGGAGTAAGTGGGCTTCTTTTTGATGTAGTCCATCTGGGTTCATGATCTATTCTTCTGTAGTTTCCTTCATACTGATTGAAGCTTCTTTGATTCCTGAAAGTAGGAGGTCTTCTTGGATATTCATCTCTTTTGTAATCATTCCTTCTTTCTGGTATCCTGGTCCACTTCTCATCAATTGTTTGTGTAGCTCTTTCTTCAAACTTCTTGTTGGTACTTGCATCTTCTTTGTATGAATTTTCACACATGCATCCAAGATGTGTTAAGTCTTTCAGCACTTGAGAGTTTCTTAAGCTCTTCCTCAATGAGACAACTTCTTGTTCAAGTTTCTCACAATCTTCTTATTTCTTCTTCATTTGGACATTCCTTACTTCTACTACTCTTCTTTCTTCTTCGAGTAGAGTTTTCAAGGAAATGGTTTCTTCTCTTAGTTTCTCAATGTCTTCTAATTGTTTCTTCAAGATTACCACTGTCTTTTCACAACTAACCAATTCACTTCTTAGTTTTCTATGCATGTCTTTGAGCTTGCTATTTTCAATCTGAACATGCTTCAATTTTTTAAGATTCTCATCTTCTTGTTGAATCATCTCTACTTTATGATTCTCTTCTTCTTCATTGTCATCTCTTTCAGTCCTTGGATGAGGACATTCAAATTCAACATGTCCTACTCCTTCATAATTAAAGAAAAAGAACCGACCTCTATTTTCTTCTTTGAAATTTGAGATGTTGTAATCTTCTTCAACTTCTTCTTCTTCTTCCCTTGCATAAAAGCCTTGTAGCTTTTCCCAAAGCTCTTTTGCTGATGCACATGATCCCACCTTGGATTTCACTGAATCTGTCAATCCATCCAAGATGGTATCTATTGTCAGTTTGTTATTCCTTTTTGCTTCCTTCTAAGTTGCAGTCTTTGGTTTCTTCAAAGCATTGTATCCTGAAGCAACTGAGATCCAAACATCTACCCCAAGAGCTTTCAAGTAATTTTCCATTCTATTTTTCCAGTATTCAAAATTGCTTCCATCAAATGGTGGAATCACATTTGGAATGTTTCCTTCCATTTCTACATAGGATCTTCCTTCTAGTGGTTAAACTATACTGAAGGTAACCCTCTCTGATACCAATTGTTGATACTGAGAGGGGGGTGAATCAATATCAAGTACAATTTAAAAACATTTTTCAACTTATACTTAAACCATTCAATTATATCCAACGTGCAATGAACAATAGTATAAGAATTACACCAATACACCACAATACACCATGCACAATATATGAAAAATAATCAATAGTTTTTGTTCAAGGGAAGTAATGACCTCCAAAGGTAGCTACAACTTCCAAATGTAAAGGGAGGGATAAACCTACAAGAGGAAGATACAATCCGCCAATATCAATAGATATGTAAACTCTCCATCCTTGCCCCTTCCTTGCACCCAAGAATATATGAGAGATAATAAAAATTTACATTAAATCATAACCATCAACCAATCATCACATAGAAACTCATAATGCTTCCTGAGACTTCTTCAATTTATGCAATTCTTCAATTCCTGGAGTACTCTGATCCTGTAGATAATATTATTCAATGTATTCTCTGAAACCCCTCCAATTTTCACTCCTTGAATCCTCCCCAAAGAGAGGGTATAGAAAGAATGTTAGACTTTATTCAATTCTGGTCTGTTCAGAAGACCCAACTTGTACAGCATGCCCCGTGCTCAATATTTAACATCTGATTCTGAAACTCACACACAAGAAACTACAGCCCATAATCTTTCCAATGGAAGTGGTCCCACTTCATTTTCATTTTTTATGAATAAGTTATGACTGTTTTATCCGTAACACATGTTTATTGACTAGCTTCAGGACTAGTCACAAACCCTATCTTCCACAGAGTGTATCTCCATAATTATAACGAATCAAGAGATGAAAATTTTACTAGAGGTACCTTGATATGTCTTCTCAATACCGTAGTGATTTCACCATCTGAATCATTCTAGAAAATTTTTTTATAGAAAAAATGGTAAGATGACCTGAAAAAAACATACCTTAGAACACATCACCAAAAGACTTCATCCTCCCTTGAAATCCGACCTTCTTTTACTTCTTCTTCCCTCTAAAATTCAACTTGTATCAAGTGAATGTATAATGATGTTTATTTATACCATTTATGTCACTTCCTTTTAACATTAGGGCCGACCTGACACTTTCTTATTTTGTAATTATTTTCTGTAATTATCTTCAAGGCCTGCATGTACAATTCACTTTGTCATCTTCAAAAATTCATTTCTCCTCAACCATGAGGATCCACGTGGCGTGCCACATACCACCAGAAACAACATGATGTATACTATACATCCATGGGTGTTGTATCTACATGTGCATTTTCCTTCATATCAAAATACCTTCATCAATCTTGCGGTCCAAAACCCATGACTAGGGTTGACATCAATGACAACAACCAATCTTACAACAATTACCCTATTGGCAACAATGAGGACCAGTACATGAGATGGACCACACTTCGGCAAGAGAGGAGTCAAGCAATTCCGGAGTTCACCAATACCTTCCATACCTTGTGCACCAAGCTAGGTATCAAAGACTCCGAGCGACATTTGGTTCTGAAATACCATGGAGCTCTACACAGATACATCCAGGCTGAAATGGATTTTTTGGACATCTCATCACTCGGTACATCTTATTGATATGTTGTTAAAATTGAGTAGAAATTTAAGCACCAGAACAAACGAGAATTTGGGTCTACAAATCCACAACAACCAAAGTATGAAAAAGAAGGCCCTAACAAATAGTCTCTTGAAAGCGAGTCCAAGACACAGGAAAAGAGGGGTCACGGTAAGACAAAGAAGCACACTGAAAAATGGTGTGATTTCCACAAAATCCCCTGGCACAACACTGATGAATGTCGCTCAAAATAGTCATTGGTGGTCGAGATCAAAGACAAGGAGTGAAACCCTGATTCAGAATCTGGTTCTGAAAATACTTGTAAAGGACATATCATTGACGTAGTATTGTCACGACCACAACAATTCAACTAGAAGAACCAACAGATCCTGAAGAGGGGGAGCACCTTTTTCATTCACAAATGTGGGTGAAGGGGACCCCACTGCATTTTATTATTGATAGAGGAAGCCAGAAAAACCTCATCTCAGTAGAGGTTGTCAAATAGTTGGGATTGTCAACAACACCACACCCGCAGCCATACAACATCGGGTGGCTTTGACAAGGATGAGATCTCGATGTTAGCCAATAGTGTCGATTGTCATACGGCATCCAACCCTTCAAGGATGATGTATTATGTGATGTTGCCCCACTGGATGTCTATGATGTTCTCTTGGGCAAACCATATATGAGGAGATGCCATGTTGTTTATGAGTCTCGACCCTGTAGTGTCATTATTACTTTAGGAGGTCATATTTATAGAATACCAGGGTTAGCTCCAACTATTGTTCCACCTAAAAAGTGTCAAAAGGTAGTATCTCATACTGCAAAATTCATCTTCTTCACAATCTGTTCAAAAGGGGAACATAAGGACACTGCAACCACTACAGCCTCGCCTCCTGCACCTTCTATCCAACAGAAGCAAGTTGACAAGGTTGCAGCAAAGTGCAAAGATTCCTTCTACACACCTTCCTCTCATGTAGCTGGACATGTTGAACAACCTCAACTTTAATAGGTTCATGACAGACTTCCACAAACTAAGCAACGCGACGTCTCCAACAATACAAGCAGCTCACCAAGATGCAGATCCAACAAACACTTTTCCCTCTCCCCCAGGAACTCAATGCAATGGAGACCATTGCTTCCTAATGAGGGAGTATTGATCCAAGTGGATATCAGTGGCCACCCACCTTTTCCAACTGGCTCAAAACAATTTTCTGGCAATTTTGGCAATTTACTATTTTTAGCAAGTTTTAACTTCCGGGGCCATTTTGAGGGCCTAAATGAAGTTTTTTTTGAGATAGAGGTTCTCAATGATAGCCAAAGGTATCATTGAGCCCCCAAAATGAATCCCCTCGACGATACCTTTCCAACGAGCTATCATACACCTAAAACAAAGATCGTATGCAAAAATTACGACCTCGGGAAGTTGATGTACTAACTTACCCAAACGAGGTCCACATGACTTTTGGTGCTTCATCTCCTAGGGTTAGGTTTTTTGATGTCTAGGGTTTTTTGCATTCTTGTTTATTGTAAAAAGGCCTTCAGAGCCTCATTGTAATCATCTTCTTGCAAATGCGAATAGCCATCACATCTCTTCTTAGAGATAAGCGAGTCTTTCACTTTGTATTTTTATAGTGTGTGTACATTTCTTTCATTAATAGAAATCATGTATTAATGTATCTCTGTGTTTATGGTTGCATCTCTGATATATTTATGTTATATTATTGGATATACACGATATCTCTGTGCATTTCTTTATTATATCTCCGCTCTCATTTCGTGTCGAAAATAATCTAATCTGGATCATTGATGGACTCCAATTTAGTAACCGTTTCTCGATTTTCTAGAATTATTTCTTCAACATTATTTTTTTTAGATTCTTTCCTTTCCTTAACTATGGAAAAACAAGGTTTTCTTGTGCACTTGTTGTAGACACAAAATTCTTGAACTCAGTCTCGAATTATCTTCTACTTTCTTTGCTTGGAGAAGTTTTCCACATCAACTTGTTTCCTCAAAAATGCTATGTGAAGTAACCTCTTCCTCCTCCATTTTCTATTGCAAGCTACTTCGTTGTTCTCATATGTCCCTTTTTTCCTATAAAGGAGGTCAATAGGAGTCTTTCTCCCAATATTTAAACTCAAAAATAACCATTATAATGTTTGATTCCCACATAAATGAGGGATATCCCTAGAGAGGAGTACTCCACCACTTCCTAACTTCCTAATGGTATCAAACACTTATGGGTGCTACCATGATAGAGGGTTGAAGAAAAGAGATTAGATCCAAGAACTTCCATTGTTTAAAAAACTAACGAGATGGGATTATGATCTAAAAGTCCTCACATAATGATATGTGAAAATATTAATATATCTTCTACCATTAAGTTACTATGGATTAAAAAGTGACGTAGAATTACCTCTATATGTCTCGGTCCCACGCTTTGATTAGACCAAGTGGATTTTCCTTTCTTTGGAATGATGTCCACTAAGTCCCAATTAGAAATCAAGTTCGCCATTCTCTCCCTATATTGTTTACTCACTATTCTTCATCCCCTTATCTCCTACTTGGAGAGAAACAAATTGAGATCCCTTTCTTTCTCATTTCATGTAAAGACTACAAAAATACAATTTTCTAGCTACATCTCACTAGGGCATACACATTAAAAATTTGAACTTTATTTTGAGTTTCTCTATGAACCAACATAACTATTATCCAACAATTATTTGTTTGCTGATAAAAAACAACAAATATGGAATTTCTCAAAGAATGAAATTTCCCCATAATACCCTTCAAGAAATTAGAACTATCTCGTGACTTACCTTTCACTATATACTACTTATTTCTTCAATCTCTTTTCCCTCTAACTTCATTTCCTAAATGAGGAGAATAATAAGTTTTTACAATATTATTAGATCTCTTATACAACTCCTTCCCTTTTCATTTGTAGGTTGTCTTGATCATATAAACTTAAAGAAAAAATATGACATCTAGCATTTGCATGTACAATACTATGGTTTCCTATATATTTATTATCATGAGATTAAGAGGGGCTTTCTTCATGCAAATTTGGCTCCCATTACTCCATATGGATAATCTCTAGGTGTGAGTGCTTATCGATATTGCCAATGAAAATCGTAGTCAATGTTTATCACTAAGTGTATGTCATGGAGACAAATATAAGTTTCTTTGTAAAAATGCTGATATGATTCCCCAATAAGTAATAGGGCTTTAGGGCTTGAGATATTGATTGTATTGATATTCCTACTTCAATTGAACCATAATAATGTGGCAAGAGACAATTGTACTACATTATAGGTTTAATGTTGTCTTATTCAATTATGTACCATAATGATAATCATTTATTTTTGTCCATCAAAACAATAACCACTAAAGGCAATCCTAATGTGTAGAATAGTTATTCTATCGTGTAAGACAATATTATAATGATATAATGATCCACTGTCCAATGAAAAATATGTCAAGTGAAGAAAATGTTAATGTGTAGCCTAGTAAGTCTTTGTATTAATTGTTGTTAATGAAATATCTATGTTAATGTTTTTAGTTGCTATGCTCTAGTATATCTAGAATATAAACTGGGCTGGTTTTATATATATCACTTCTAACATATAGTTTTATATATCACTTCTAACATATAGAATGGTGGGTATTATATATATCACTTTTGAGAGTTGTGAGTGAATGTAAGAGTCATTCTATTAATTCAAAGCATTAACATGGAAGTGGTGATTGTTTAAAAATTATTTGTTCACTATAGTTCTTTATTATCCATTAGGGTATTTGCAAATAATCATTTATTTTTATTGTGAATACTATTGTTACAAGTACACGCTTAAATGCAGTTCTTAGAAGTTGTTCCTTCCGTTTGAAGATTATTTGCACATATGCATTTGAATTTTATGATTATGTCTCGTGTTGATTATATCAATATCAATGTATTACGCAACCTATTAGAAGTGTGTGATAGCCTAGTAAGAAGGTTTGACACAACTCCATCTTATTATGGAGGAAGAGCACGCTTGCTTTGAGCAATAAGGAGTGCGTTCGAGAAGGTTTTAGAGCATCCTTTTCTTCGACATAGTCAAAAGAGGATGGCAATATCTCACAATCCGCTTGGTGCCATTACCGGATGCATCTAATGACTTATTTCAATGCCTTCACTATCTTATCTCATTTGTTATGCTAATATTTTACCGAGTTATCATAAGCTTTAATTTTCTTACCTATTGCTACCGTACTTTGCATATTATCGTTCGCCATTAATTTGCCTTACCTATTGCTATCGTACTTTCCATATTATCGTTCGCCAATTTATGTTTATCTGATTATTGGCGCGCGGCGTACAAAATTTCCATGTGACTGATTGAAACTTTCGACATATATTTAGGTTTTAGGTTTTTCTTCAAAACTCTAAATTTTCAACGAAAGCCAGAGTATGCTTTTCTTTTGTAATGATATATTCTTCTTTCCGTGAAGGGCATTGAAACGAAAAGTCGATGTTATAAGATGACACTTCCTGAATCTACGTTTTTATTCAATTAAAGTTTGCGTT
>ML858776.1:15009-26014 GCA_009831015.1 Picea engelmannii | reverse complement strand
AAAGATCCCTCACTTCATTCATTTCCATAATACTAACCTTATTGCTATCCCTAGTCCAAATACTAGTTCCTATTAAACAATGCAGGAAGCTAATCCCAATAATCTAGACCCCTCTCATCCCACATGTTAGTGCAAGTATTATATGGCTCCAAAGGACACTACTACAAAATGCTTATTCTTATAATAATAATTCACATCCAATGTAACACCCTGTTTCCCCCAGTTTGTAAAAATAACTGGACTGGCCAAGAACTGTGGCAAACTCATAAATGTGAATATGTGATGTAAATGGACCTTATGGAAAAGGTCAATAAATGTGAATAACATTATTAATTTATATTGCAGGATTGCTGAGAGGGGATGTGCATAAAAAGAGACCACGATGGCGGTGGAAGGCACCTGGAAAGGTGGCGTTAACTTCCACTGAGAATTAATACCGTATTTGGACTCCACTAGCCCGGAGAACCAAAAGCAGCTTGCTGGCCCCGAATTAAATGTCTCGCAGGCTGGTAGGTAGATGGTTTAATGAGGGATGGGAGGTGAACCTCCCATCCATAGAGCCGTTAGACCTGATCAACGTGAGGGTAATCACGCCACACGCAACCTCGCAAGAGGATAAGGCGTGGGGTAGAAGCGATTGGGGGGAGACGCGAGGGGAGAACTATGGCAATATGCAGAGTGAGTGATAGCAGAGAGGAAGGATTGCAACCTTCTCTCCTGGTCACTGGAAAATAGAGACGCAGTCTCACAGCATTGTGGTCTCAGCTCGGGGGTGGCTAGTGGTAAATCTATTGGGAGTCGTTAAGCCTACGGTTGGGTGGAAACGAGCACCCCTCTCAGCAGTTGCATAACCCCTGGTGTTATTTCTGATAAGTGTTTTGCTTTTGGAATCTTGAAATATATGTATATGTTCATTCTGATGATTATGCCCATAAGATGTGAAACTGTGAATGATTTCATTATAAGAATGTCTGTATGGTATTTTGATCAGTACTAGTAGTTGTATATTTGTATGGAAGGACTATGTATGGCTTATGTCCTCATGAATTGTTATTTACATGCGTACTGACCTAACTCAAACTTCACATCTGGTTCTCGGGAGGACGACCTCCTTACCTACCTTAGGTAGTATTTCCCCATAGAGATACCCTCCTTGAAAATCTCATCAAGAACCTGGAAGGAGGACACTAGGGCGCAAGGCCCTAAGAAATCCATGATAGTAACGAATCGATGGACGAAATTTCATCGAGAAATCTATGGTCACTCATGACCATTAGATTTGGTAAGAGGAAGTTGGAAAGTTAAGTGCCTTAATCCTGATAGGTATTAATCAGTAGACGAGGATCCATCGGGAAATCTACGGTCACACCCGACCGTTAGATTAGTAGGAGAAAGTAGGGTGTTAAATGCCTTACCACTTTGTTTTCCTGTATCTTTTGTGGGTAGCGAAGAGTTTGGGACCGTGGATCCCCAAAGTCCATGAGAGTATCTGGGCCGTGGATCTTTCCACGTTTAGGAAGTCGTGGGAGAGCCCACAAGTTAGGAATCTATCTGAGCCGTCAGATTTCGGCTGAAAAACCCGACAACCGTTGGATCTGTCAGAAGATACCCGAGGGTTAACACCCCAGTCGATCAGGATTTTCCATGGTGAAAACCCCAGGACGAATCTGAGTCATTCGATTAACGAAGGCCACGTGTTGTGAGATCTCCCATTTCGGGAAATCGGGAATCGCGGAATCGAGATTCCTGTTGACAAGAGTTCAGGATTTTCCATGGTGAAAACCCTGGGACGGATCTGAGCGGTCTGATTGACGGAGGCCACGCATCGTGAGATATCCCATTCCGGGGAATCATAAATCGTGAGATCGAGAGTCCTGGTGACAAGGGATCGGTATTTTCCTGGGTGGAAACCCTAGAGCAGTTGTGGACCGTCTGATTTAAGGAGGTGATGTGTTGAGAGATTACCCATTTCAGGGATCGGGGATTCGGGAGTTCCGCTGACAAAAACTCGGGCTCTTTCCTTGGCAAATCCCAATCAATAATTTCAAGACAATAGCATGTGGCTAAGTCCCTATGGATGGACAAGAATTCCTTCGGGAAATCTCAAGGTTCGTAACAACCGTCCGATGTGAGGAAGAGATGTCAGTTTTACACTGAGGTGCGAGTGCACATTAGGGTAAGTAGCAAATAGATCTGGATGGCCAGAGTCCACCCACCCAGATCTACGACTGAGGATGCATTCCAGAGCCCCCTTGCCANGGGGGGGGGGGGGTTTGGAATTGGACGTGCAACTCTTGAACAGTCGAGATTAATTCATCATAATCAACGACGCTCAGGCGGATTCCCAACCCCCCTTGCCATTCTGCCTTTAAAAGGTTGGGGGGGGGGTCCAGAATAGTGTGGCATGTGAAGTGGGGCCCCTCCTGTCATGTCGACCACCATGTCATGTTTCCCTCTCTGCCACCTGTATTCCACTTAACCGCGCAACAGGGTCGTTTCTCATTAGCTGTTCTCTGGACCTGTTGGGATTTGTTCCTATTATCCATTTGCTAACCTTGTAGGGATTCACCCCATTGGTCGATCTCTAGCCCTGTCGGGATTCGACGGTTGCCAAGTCAAACGACTCAACATCACTGTAGCGCTGAGGTGCGAAACATGAAAGAGGTACTAAGTTTTTCGGACTGTGATCATGACCCACGACCACATGGGAGTGGGGAGAGAGAAAGAGCCAGCTTATGTTGGTCCTCCATGGATGTTTTAGGGCTTCTGATTCGGAAAAAGACCAGCAAAATCCGATTTAGGTTGTGGGTATGTGACAAAGTGGTATCAGAGCATGGTTACAACACTTGGCCTAATTGGGCTCCTGAACGAGTTGTGCATAAGCTCCGTTCGAAGTAATCCTATGAATAGCAACCCAATAACGTAACTCTCTTGTCCAGGATTGAAAACTTGGAAATGAGAAACCAACTGTGTATGCATGTGAAAGAATTATAAATTATGCGCAGATTATGAAAATATATCTAACTCTTAACTAACAATCAGTGTTTGTATTTTCACCTAAGAGAATGATCAGCCGCGGGAATTTACAGACGCAGAAAATGGTGACTCACCAAGAGGTGGGAGAAGGCTCCCACAACCGAGACGAAGAGTCTGACGAGAGAAGAGAAATAGGAACCCCTCCAGATCTAGTTGAGACTGTGAGGAGTCTCATGGTTGAATTGCAAAGCTGCAAGGCCGACAATGAAAGGATGATGAAAGAACAAGAAAAGAAAACTGAAATTAATGCAGTGTTACTGCAGAGCTTATCCGACCTATAGTGAAAAATGCAGCATGAACCCGAAGTGCAGAAACATGGTCGTGTCAGTGGCCATACTGAGAGAAGCACTTCAAGAAAGGTCCACCCCAGAGGTAAAGGACCAGTGCCAGATGATTCCACTAAGAAGGAAGCTGGCGATTCAGAAGGCTCTTCCAGCAGTAGGACCAGTTCCTATTCTCAAAGAAAACAGAAGAAACAAAAGACTTCCAAGGGTCATAAATTTGAAGAATTCAGAAAGGCCAAACCTCCCTCCTTCGACGGTGAGATAAAGAAGGGAGAGGAAGCTGAGGCTTGGCTACTTGGACTGAAGAAGTATTTCAGAGTCGATAACTTTTCAGATAATTTGAAGGCCTGAGTGGCCACTTTCAATCTAAACGGAAAGGCTTCCATCTGGTGGCAAGATCTTAAGAATATGAAAGGGGTCCGTGAGGAGGACCTGTCTTGGAAACAGTTTGAAAAGTACTTCCGGAAGAAGTATTTGTCGGAAAGATATTTCGACGAGAAGGCTAAAGAGTTTTATGAACTCAAACTGGGGCAACTCACTATAGAGGAATATGTCAACAAATTCCTCGACTTATTGAGATATGTACCCTACATCAAAGAAGAGAAGGCGAAGGCGCAACGCTTCATCAGTGGGCTACCCAAGGAATATCATAACCAAATTGAATTTGACGAGCCAAAGACCTTAGAAGACACTATACGAAAGGCAACATATTGTCATGAACAATATGGACATCGGGCAGAGTCTTGTGGAGACTGGAGAGAGAAGAGTGGTTCAAAATTTCAGAAAAAGGGGATCAAATCCTCAGGATTTAAAAACTACAAGAAGAACCCCAGAGCGAACTATCCAGCCTGAAGTGTACTCCAACAGAACTTCCCCTCGGTGGATGGAAATAAAAATTCTGGACCTATACCAGTGAAGATTAATAACCCAAAGAAAGAACCTCTGAAATGCTGGGGTTGCAGAGAAGAGCATCTCCTAAGAGACTGTCCACACCGACAACAGAACATTCGGAAAGTTTATAACATTCAGGAAGCAACCACAGTCAATGATGTGGCAAGGAGTGTGTCGCAGATTTATGCAGCCTTGGATAATAACCAAGCTGACCACCAAGCTTTAGTAGTGGAAATAGAAGGTATGATTTTCAACCATATGGTGTCTGTTTTGATTGACCCTGGTTCAAATTTGAGTTATATAGCCCCTAAAGCTGCTGATAAGTGTAAGTTACAGCCACAAAAACAAACTAAGCCCTAGTTGGTACAGTTAGCCACTGGCACTAAAAGAAAGGTGGTAGAGGTCATACCAACCTGCCAGTTAATGTTGGGTGAATTCCCCACCCAAGCAACCCTTAACGTATTACCCCTGGGATCATATGATCTGTTGATTGGTATGGACTGGCTATCCACCCATAAAGCCAAATTTGACTGTTACCATAAAACCTTAGAATGTGTGAGCAAAGAAGGAAAAAGGATAACCCTTCAAGGGATCCGAAAACCGGTCTCGGTGAGACAAATATCAGCCCTGCAAATGAGAAAGTATTGCTGAAAGGGATGTCCCCTATATGTAATACAGGTGTTGAAAACCATCGAAGGTGCTAAACCAAGCCCTGATGATCACCCTATCCTGAGAGAATATAGAGATGTGTTTCCGGAAGAGGTACCGGGTCTACCTCCGAGAAGAGACATCGACTTCTCGATAGAGCTCACACCAGGAGCGGTGCTGGTGTCTAGGACACCCTACCGGATGAGCATACCTGAGTTAGTTGAACTCAAATTGCAACTGAAAGAAATGATGGATAAGGGTTATATTCGACCCAGCGTGTCCCCATGGGGAGCACCAGTCCTATTTGTGAAAAAGAAGGATGGCACCCTTAGACTGTGTATCAATTATAGACAACTCAATAAAGTAACCATAAAGAACAAGTACGCCTTGCCCAGGATCGATGATATATTTGATCAGTTGGGAGGAGCATCTATTTTCTCAAAGTTTGACTTGAGTTTGGGATACCATCAAGTCCGAATCAAGGGTGAAGACATCCATAAAACCGCTTTCCGGACACGGTATGGTCACTATGAGTTTGTGGTAGTACCATTCGGGTAAACCAATGCCCCTGCCACTTTCATGTGCTTACTGAACAATGTACTCAGTAAATTTTTATATAAATGTACTAGTTTTTATTGATGACATATTAATCTACTCTAAGAATATAGAAGAACATGAAGAGCATCTTAGACTTGTGTTGCAAGTGCTAAGAGAGCATCAGATCTATGCTAAATTCAGCAAGTGTGACTTCTTTCAGAAGCAAATACATTACTTGGGACATGTTCTGTCCGAGGAAGGGGTAGCAGTAGATCCTGACAAGATCAGGTATATCATGGAATGGCCTACCCCAAAGGATGTCTCAGACATCAGATCCTTTATGGGATTAGCGGGGTACTATAGGAGATTTATAAAAGGATTCTCCAAGATTGGTTGTCCAATCACTGCCCTCCAGAAGAAGGGGACAAAATTTCTGTGGACACAGCAATGTGAAGAAGGATTTCAAACCTTGAATCATCTACTAACCCATGCACCCGTGTTGAAAATCGCTAACCCATAAGCTGACTTCCTTGTGTGTACAAAATCCTGTAAGGAAGGGCTCGGAGGAGTCCTTATGCAGGAAGGAAAGGTGATCTTCTATGAATCTCGAAAATTGAATGAACATGAGGTCAACTATGTGACTCATGATCTAGAACTGGCTACCATAGTGCATGCCTTAAAAATGTGGAGGCATTACCTCTTGGGAAGAAAATTTGTACTTATGACAGATCGCTATGGATTACGGTATTTGTTCGACCAACCAAAGCTCAATGCTAGACAAGCTAGATGGATGGCCCTCCTTAGCGAATTTGATTTTGAAATAAAACACATCAAAGGGAAGGAAAATAGGGTGGCTGATGCCCTTAGCAGAAGCATGAAAACAATTCACTTGGCAGCGGTGAGTACCTGCGAGACAGATGTCAAGAACAGAGTCAGAAATGCACAAGAGACAGATGCCTTCGTTCAAACTGTGACCCTGTACCTACAACAAGAAACCTCTGAAGTAAAGTATGAAGGCTACCGAATGACCGAAGGAGGTCTGCTCACTTACATAGATAGAATGTACATTCCAAATTGTGACGACTTGAAGAGGTTCATTATGGATGAACTACATAAAAGACCATACACTGGTCACCCAGGATACCAGAAAATGATCACTGCCACCCAGAAAAAATTTTATTGGCTTGGATTGAAGAAAGACATAGCCAAATATTTGGCCCAATGCATAGAATGCCAATAGGTTAAAGCAGAACATCGACACCCAACAGGACTATTACACCCTTTACCCATCCTAGAATGGAAATGGGAAACCATCTCCATGGATTTTATCACCGGATTACCAACTTCAACCAAACATAATGATGCCATTATGGTGGTGGTGGATAAACTGAGAAAGTCTGCTCATTTCATCCCCATCAAATCAACCTGCAAGGCGATAGATATCGCCCAGATATTCATGAAAGAGATATTCCGACTGCACAGTATGCCGAGAGAGATAATATCTGACAGAGACACACAATTTACTTCCAATTTTTGGAAATCATTGATGGCTAGTTTGGAGACCAAATTGTTGTTTAGCACTGCCTATCACCCTCAAACCGACGGACAAACAGAAAGAGTGAATCAGATATTAGAGGATATGTTAAGAATTCATGTAATGCATCAACCCAGGAAATGGGAAGACTACCTTCCATTGGTAGAATTCGCCTACAACAACGGCTACCAAGCATCCTTAAAGATGAGTCCCTTTGAGGTCCTCTATGGTAGACCGTGTAATAATCCAGTAAGATGGAGTAATCCTGTAAATAGGATTTATTTTGGACCCAACATGTTGAAAGAAATGGAACAACAAGTGACTCAAATAAAACAAAATCTGAAGGTCTCTCAGAACCGACAGAAAAGTTATGCTGATCAAAAGGGAACTCCAAGAGAGTTCAAAATGGGAGACCATGTATATCTCAGAATTAAGCCCAGAAGGAGTTCCCTTAGAATGGGAGCTTGTGCCAAGATGGCACCCCGGTATTGTGGACCCTTTGAGGTTCTAGATAGAGTGGGACCTGTATCCTATCGACTAGCACTTCCTCCCATAGTAAAAGCACATAATGTTTTCCATGTTTCATTATTGAAGAAATATGTACATGATGCTAACCATATAATTGACTGGTCTGTGATCCAGGTGGAACCGGAGGGAGAATTTCTACCAGAACCCCAATGCATATTGGACAGAAAGGAAACCCCGTTCTGGAACAGAACCATTACACAAGTCAAGGTGCAGTGGAAACATTTTGGCCCAGATGAGGCTACATGGGAAATGGAGGATGCCATGAGATAGGCATATCCGATTTTGTTTACTTCTGTACATGAAATTCATGTTAGTAGAAAAGAACATCGAGGATGATGCTCCTTTTAAGGGGGAGTCAATTGTAACACCCTATTTCCCCCAGTTTGTAAAAATAATTGGACTGGCCAAGAACTGTAGCAAACTCATAAATGTGAATATGTGATGTAAATGGACCTTGTGGAAAAGGTCAATAAATGTGAATAACATTATGAATTTATATTGCAGGACTGCTGAGAGGGGATGTGCATAAAAAGAGACCACGATGGCGGTGGAAGGCACCTGGAAAGGTGGCATTAACTTCCACCGAGAATTAATACCGTATTTGGACTCCATTGGCCCGGAGAACCAAAAGTGGCTCGCTGGCCCCGAATTAAATGTCTCGCAGGATGGTAGGTAGATGGTTTAATGAGGGATGGGAGGTGAACCTCCCATCCGTAGAGCCGTCAGACCTGATCAGCACGAGGGTAATCACACCACACACAACCTCGCAAGAGGATAAGGCGTGGGGTAGAAGCAATTGGGGGGAGACGCGAGGGGAGAACTCTGGCAATATGTAGAGTGAGTGATAGCAGAGAGGAAGGATTGCAACCTTCGCTCCTAGTCACTGGCAAATAGAGATGCAGTCTCACAGCATCGTGGTCTCAGCTCGGGGGTGGCTAGTGGTAAATCCGCTGGGAGTCGCTAAGCCTACGGTTGGGTGGAAACCAACACCCCTCTCAGCAGTTGCATAACCCCTGGTGTTATTTCTGATAAGTGTTTTTCCTTTGGCATCTTGAAATATATGTATATGTTCATTCTAATGATTATGCCCATAAGCTATGAAACTGTGAATGATTTCATTATAAGAATGTCTGTATGGTATTTTGATCAGTACTAGTAGTTGTATATTTGTATGGAAGGACTATGTATGGCTTATGTCCTCATGAATTGTTATTTACATGCATACTGACCTAACTCAGACTTCACATTTGGTTCTCGGGAGGACGACCTCCTTACCTACCTCAGGTAGTATCCTGAGTGAATCTCCCCATAGAGATACCCTCCTTGAAAATCCCATCAAGAACCTAGAAGGAGGACACTAGGGCGCAAGGCCCTAAGAAATCCATGATAGTAACGAATCGATGGACGAGATTTCATCGAGAAATCTGTGGTCACTCATGATCGTTAGATTTGATAAGAGGAAGATGGAAAGTTAAGTGCCTTAATCCTGATAGGTATTAATCGACGGACGAGGATCCATCGGGAAATCTACAGTCACACACGACCGTTAGATTAGTAGGAGAAAGTAGGGCGTTAAATGCCTTATTACTTTGTTTTCCTGTATCTTTTGTGGGTAGTGAAGAGTTTAGGACCGTGGATCCCCAAAGTCCATGAGAGTATCTGGGTTGTGGATCTTTCCACGTTTAGGAAGTTGTGGGAGAGCCCACAAGTTAGGAATATGTCTGAGCCGTCAGATTTTGGCTGAAAAACCCGATAGCCGTTGGATCTGTCAGAAGATACCTGAGGGTTAACACCCCAGTGGATCAGGATTTTCCATGGTGAAAACCCCGGGATGGATCTGAGCTGTCCAATTGACGGAGGCCACGTGTTGTGAGATCTGCCATTTCGGGAAATCGGGAATCGTGGAATCGAGATTCCTGTTGACAAGAGTTCAGGATTTTCCATGGTGAAAACCCCAGGATGGATCTGAGCCATCTGATTGACGGAGGCCATGCGTCGTGAGATCTCCCATTCCAGGGAATCAAAAATCGCGATATAGGGAGTCCTGGAGACAAGGGATCGGGATTTTCCTGGGTGGAAACCCCGGAGCAGTTGTGGACCGTTTGATTTAAGGAGGTGACGTGTTGAGAGATTACCCGTTTCGGGGATCGGGGATTTAGGAGTTCCGCTGAAAAAAACTCGGGCTCTTGCCTTGACAAATCTCGATCCATAATGTGGAGTCAATAGCATGTGGCTAAGTCCTGATGGACGGACAAGATTCCTTCGGGAAATCTCAAGGTCTGTAATGACCATTCGATGTGAGGAAGAGATTCCAGTTTTACGGTGGGGCGCGAGCACCCATTAGGGTAAGTAGCGAACAGATCTGGATGGCTAGAGTCCACCTGCCCAGATCTACGGCTGAGGNTCTCGAACGGTTGAGATTAATTCATCATAATCAACGACGCTCAGGCAGATTCCGGACCCCCCTTGCCATTCTTCCTTTAAAAGGGGGGGGGGGTCCGGAATAGTGTGGCGTGTGAAGTGGGGCCCCTCCTGTCATGTCGACCACCGTGTCACGTTTCCCTCTCTGCCACCTGTATTCCACTTAACCACGCAACGGGGTAGTTTCTCATTGGCTGTTCTTTGGCCCTATTGGGATTTGTTCCTATTATCCATTTGCTAACCTTGTAGGGATTCGTCCCATTGGCCGATCGCTAGCCCTGTCGGGATTCGATGGTTGCCAAGTCAAATGACTCGACATCACTGTAGTGCCAAGGCGCGAAACATGAAATAGGTACTGAGTTTTTCGGACTGTGATCATGACCCGCGACCACATGGGAGCGGGGAGAGAGAAAGAGCTAGCTTACGCTGGTCCTCCATGGATGTTTTAGGGCTTCTGATTCGACAGAAGACCAGAAAAATCTGATTTAGGTAGTGGGTATGTGACATCCAAATCCTTGTACATAGATGAGAAATGCCTTGATGATCCTAGTGTACACCAATATTTGGACACTTCTCCCCAACAAAAAGTAGTCCCTATTACAAACTCTATTGAAAAAGATCCCTCATTACTCATAATGACGAATGAAATTTATTCCCCTCTCTAAGTCTCCTTTTTACTCACAATTGTTATATCAAAGACCAATTTGCCACTATAATCCTTGACAATTGTAACCAAAATAATCGCATTTTCCATCACTCCTCACCCCTCCGCTTATCATTGGGTCTTTGTACAATAGGACGGAACTCATCTTCTCATTAATAAACATTGTGGAGTCACCCTTGTCATAGGGATTTTTCAATAGATTGTTGAATACTATGTATCTCACCTTGATTACTATAATTTACTCTTGAACATATAATATGAACAACAATGAAATGATTTATAAGATGTCCATTGTTCCTATTGGGAGTTTTTTTGGACAAGCTTAGACTTCCCATTATCAAATCTAGCCACTTCTTACCTGATAGCACCCAATATTACCTAGTTCTCTCCTTGTCTTCTTCCTCTCCTAGTGTTCCATGCTCTCCTACACACTCTTCCTCTTTTCCTAGTCCTTCACTTCTT